>JAOVVB010000049.1:9482689-9494288 GCA_028570985.1 Heterobranchus longifilis
TGTGGATTTTAAAGAGACAGTACTGTACCTGCATAGAGAACAAACTCTATTCTGTTCCTAATGTGCTCTGTGTCCCAGTGGATGTTGCTGTTCACTATTTGGGTATCATTGGGTGCTGGTACAGCCAGAGGACCAATCAGAAAGGAGCAGGCTGCTCCTAGGTAACCAACCAATGATGCGACAGCTGTGGCTGTCGCCCTTTGATCTGGAGCAAACCATGTAGTGGAGAGTAGAGGGCCGGCACTCATAAGGGTTGGACCAGCTAAACCATTAAGAAGCTGCCCACCATGAATTAACCTGTGTATAGAAAAGAAATTAACTCTTAGACTCAATTCAATTTCATATGTAATAAATATAGTTTACATAAATAAAGAACTTTATAGCCATCCTGCTGTGGGTCTACTCATTATAATTCTCTGTAGAGACCAACATTGACCAAGGGTGCAATTTCAGCAAATGGCAGCACGCCATTATTAAATTTGTATTGCCATTTCTGTATAATTGTGTCAGGCAGGAAAAACGGCAACTCTGTTCTGAACCTGCTCTTTGACAGCAAGTCAGAATAACTGCATCAGACATGTACTTGATGTTTTTTCCTCTGTGTGGTAGATTGAAGAAAAGAAAGCCTCTGTTAGGAGCTTCCTGGTGGTTTTGTGTTTCTAACTAAACTGGGCCATCACCTGTCCCCAGTGCACAGTGAGAGAGCCACCACAGAGAGCAGCACCAAATCTCTTTCCATCTGCTACAGCTGATACGTAAACAATCACAATCTGAAGCTAAGAAAGGAATGAACAATATGTTACAGAGGAAGACATTTAAATGGTTTGTGTCCTAACAGTATCAATCAGTTGTCTGAGATAATTTATAACGTGGACGTGTGCGTTTGTGCCCTGGAATGAGTTGGTACCCAATCCAAGGCGTATCCCGACCTGTGTGCAAAGCTCTGTGGGGTAGGCTTCATTCCCCCGTGACCCTTCACAAATTTAATGACTAGATGGATGGATAATTAGAGTGGTCCTAATTTTATGTATCGCACAATTTTGCTTCACGTTCTCAATGTGAATAGCAGTTCAAATATGGTTTCTGTTGTAACAATTTGCAGGGATTTGCATGGTGGATGCTCCATATAAAAAGAGTATAAAAGCATGAGTATGGGTGAAGATCTCTGGAATAAGACCATTCTTTTGTGGACGAAGTCTCCAGTGTCAGTCCTAGTAATAGCCAGAGGTCAAATTATAACTTTCAGTCTTCAGGCTTGTGAGGTTTCGTGGACACTTTGTCCGAATATATTGAAGAGAGAGCAAATGTTTACAACAAGTATTAGAAATTAAATTATTTGTTTCACTAATGATAAACCTAACATTAAACAATTGGAGAAAGGTTGTGGACCACTGACCGTCACACCAATATGTCCTTGTTGAGCATCCTATTTGAAAGCTGATCTTTCTTTGCAATAATAATAACTAGGAAAGCTTTCTGTTAGATGTTGGAGCGTGGCTGTGGGGATTTGGCATTTCAGCCTCAAGAGCGGCCTGAGGTCCAGTTAGTATTCTTATTCTTAGTGTTTTTATGCTCAGTCTAGTTTAGGGCTTGGGTCACTGCAGGACCATGGTTGGCAAACCATGTTTTCATGGACTCCTTAAATGCAGTGAAGGAAAATCTTAAAGCTGTAGCATACAATTAGATCATATACGATTGTGTTCCTTCAACTTTGTTGCAAGAGTTTATATAAAGTCAAACAATGTTAGTACATTTTTTCAGCAATTTCACTGCTGTTTTTCTTCACATAAACCGTTTTAAAGCAGATGAAATAAAAAGTGTAAAACAAACTTTGGCAGATACCTGCACCCATGAGATATGACTTCATATGGTCAGCCAGCACTCCAGCTATACTACAGTCAGGTGTCAATCACCAGACCTAGTTTCTATCTCCTAATCCCTAGCTGTACACAAAGGCAAGTCCAATCGATAACAGCACTGATCTACTCAACAACACTCATCTACCCCTTTATTTCCCTCTGTTGTGGGTCATTTTTGAGCTCTAATATTTAACCCTGTGTTACCATTTTTTTGTAGACTTTTTTTTTGTGTTCATGATAAGTCTCATCGTGTTAAAACACTCAATCCCATATAATCAATATGAGGAATGGAGGGGTTTGGAGTTAAAGTTGAACGGAAACCGAGCTTCCTCTGAATACAGATAAATCAGCCGAAAGATACTTGAAAATGCTTAGTTAAAGTTATGCTGAATTTGTCCCTAAACTAGAAGATAACAATGGCCAACATAACCTTCAGGATTAATGCAGTAACCAGAGACTTCCATTCACTGAGCTGAGTCACTTTCATTTCAATTACAGTATTAAACAAATTCTCCGTGTGACCTCAAGCCACACTGTGTGATCTGTCTTCAGGATCAGCTGACGCGCTAGTGTGCAAGTTCTGCTACAGCACTGTGGCACAGGACAAGCGTGTATGCGTGTGTGAGCCGGAGTGTACGCGTGAGAAAGTCTGAGTGCAGAGGGAGCGCAGCAATTAAGACAGAGATTATTAACTTGATAAATATCGATAAGCAGTGGCAAAGGGAGTCTCTGTGCACGCTGATTAAACTGCTTTTGGGTGGAATGTGTCCATTAGTGCACTCTAATTCTACCTAATTGTCCCCTACTGAGAAAAAGCCTGTTTCAGCAGAAGAGTTAATATGAATGACTGGTTGTTCAAATTGTTCATATCACTTTCTGTAAAAGTAAAAGCTGAAAATAAATCAATTAATAGTGTGTGTATATTTCAGAACTATTAAATTCTTCATTCTGATTGGTTGCATTTATTTATTTTTCCTACAAAAGCATGGCACCACCTGTACGTAGAAATTCATAATATGTATATGTTGACTTTTAATAAAATTAAAAAAAGTAACAGTTTACAAACTAGTGTTTTTAGGAATAAAACACTTTGGGATATGCAGCTATTGGACAATAATGCATTTCTGGGTGGTAACGCTAGTTGGCCTGCACCACTATATCCCTCTATTAATCATAGATAGCAGGTATGTTGTCTCTTATTCCTTAAACAGGTAAATAGAACACTTCAGACATGACCGGCCGATGGGGGAATTCTTAAAACTCACAACAGTACTAGATATAATGGTGGTCAAGGTGGTATGACAATATGGTTAAGGCCAAAATAATCAGCAGTTCAACTACATCACTCTGCACTTGTTAATCAGAGGCTGTGCTTGCTATTTGCATACATTTGTTGTAACCATTGCAATCTGCTTTGATTTGAGAGCAATCACTGGCATTCCCAATCAGCAACCACAGCAGTAATAGATTTTCTCATGGATTGGCAGCACAGGCTCAGACTCGAGGGTTTCTCTACAGGCAAGACAGAGAGAGCAGAGGATTTCTCTGAGAAGAAAAGAAGGTATTCAGCACACACACACACAAAAAAAAACAATCTGTCTCAGATTAAAATCCATCTGTGAAATCCCAGGCCAACCCAGGAGAATTCCATGAAAATGGGTTCACCAAACATTACATGCATCTTATATATAAATTCCTCTCTCTGAAGAGCACGCACTGACATCTGCCACCAATATCCATGGCTATTCTTTTCCAAGTGCTTGCCTTAACTGATCCAATACTTACAGACAGCGTATTGTTGAAACTGACATTAGACCCTGTGCTACGTGGATCAAGAAAAACAAAAAGAGCGCATCCTGTCTGAGTTGGCTACAACGGGTATCGTTCCCCTTCAGCAAGGCTCTCGATACAGATATATCTACCGCTTTTGAGACAAGCACAGGGCAGCACTGGTTAAGAATGAACCGCTTCTCTATCTGCTCACTATAAATGCAAGTGCTGACACCTATTGGCGGGAAAAAGGATTTCTGTCTCCTGTTCTGTCAATTTTTTTTGTTTTCATTTAAATTTACATTAGCAATACAGAGGCTTAGCAGCTTTAGTAACATAGTTCTCTAACACCCAGTTCACTAAACACATTGTTTCAACACCTCTGCTTAGATATAAATAACCAAGCAGGCAATCATAGACTAAGAAATGCACTAAATAAATTCGCAACATAGGGCGAAATCACACCTTATGTAATGCAGCCATTGTAACACCACTGCTGGGTGTGAATCAAAAAACCTAACACAAACATCAAACAATCATTTCATTCACCACAGCAAAAACGTTCATACAAAACAATGTAGAATGATGAATAATAGCAGCAAATACAGCAGCAATATCTGTGTGCACCTCAAAACACTCATTGATAGCATTAACTCATGTGGTCAATCAATGGTCGTGACAACACAACAAATCAAGAACGAAAAGTCTGTACTGTGTCTGACTGGGAAAGATGATATTCTGTCACAATTTATTACTTGCCACCTGCTACTCACATTATTATTAAAATCAATGTTTGTCGGGACAGAAAAAGTTTCGAAGCTCTTGTTACACAAATTATTTTCTAACCCACCCAATTTCTCATGTACAACCTGAGATCTTTGAGAACATCGTTCTCATCCACACTTGCATTTATTTTTGTCTGAGATCTTGCATTGACATGAGAGGCGAACCACTCCACAAAGTCTTTTCCAGCACATCCAGCACACATGGGGTTAAGTCCAGGATTTTGGGGTGGCCAATTCAAATGTGAAAATAATTCCTCATGCTTCTAAAATCGATCACTCACAAGTTGAATCATGGCATTGTTATCCTGGAACATGGCTGCACCATAGGAGAAGAAAAACTCCAAAGTACATTCAGGTAGTTGGCTGACTTAATCTTACTGCAACATAACAATGCAGAGTCTACACCTGACCAACTGAAGCAACCTCAGATGTAACACTGACTGCAGAGGCTGAACACTGGGGCACTATGCATGATGAGTGCATCGCTTCATTTGCTTCCCTTCTTACCCTGACATGCCCATCACACCATCTCCATCTGGACTACATGCCCTCATTTCATTGCTCCAAACTCCAAGGGTTATGCTCCGTAGATTAATCTAAAGCCACAAGAAAGGCCCACAGCTGATTAGTCCCAATCCTTGTGCTATTAATCCAATTCCAGCAATTTTGACAGACCCCTTAGTTGTTGTTTTTTTGGATGCAGGCCAATGATTTAACCCTTCTTAGAACACAGCAACATATATTCCACAAGCACGGAACGCACCTTACAACACGGTTGTTTAAGTAATGAGAAGCTACTCACTGCCATGATTAAGATTAAAAGAATTATTACCAGATTAAACATATTACTTACTACAATAATTTTCCAATAAAAGGCTCTTTCAATGTATTTCCTTATTTAAACCCAACGGTGACTTTTTGCCTGGGCAGTGTATTTTAATGCAGAGAGCAGCATTATCATGCACATTAGGACTGTCAAAGACAAACACATACAGAGGCCCTTACAGGAGAAAATTATTATTATAAATAATAAATAAGAATTTCCTGTAATAGCAATAAGTGTCAAACAAGTGTCAGGCTTCATCAGCTTCAAGTATTTTTTAATATGGTCATGAAAAAGACTAACTAAACACTCTATCAGATTAAAACAGCAGGGGTTCTTCCTTCAGCACCACAGAGCTTTCTTAATCTAAAAATGCATTATGAACAAAGGCAGCTATATGCATATGAAATTCAATCCACATTGACTTCAGAAGTCTGTAGTATTAGTAATTCAGTAAGACATACAACACTTCAATAAACCCTGAAATCCGAATACATCATTAAAACATATTACACAAGCAATTACACAAAAATAGTGTGATGTCTGTGGCTTTACAGTATATTAAATAAGCCAATTCAAAGATGCCATAAGAAACATTTAGCATTTAGGACTAATGAAGTTCTTAAACAGTACTGCATATTACTGGTAGCAAATAGCTACAAAGCACACACTAGTGGAAATGTGGCAACTGGCAGATAGTTCCCTATACCAGGTCTACCACAGTTGAGCATAACCACTGAGGCATGTCATGTGTTTGTCTTAAAATGCTTTGTGTTTAAAAAAAAAACTGCACGTCTTAATTAACATGTTTCCAATGCCACTGCTTTTTTTTAGTTACTCCTAAACCTATTCTCATTTCTTACGGTATGTTTCTTTCATGTACGGTACTTAATAACAAAGGAATAAAACACGATGGGTTGTGATGTAGCAGGCAAATAATCCATGACAGGTTAATGTGATGCAGGCTGACACAATGTGAAAGGTTAATTCCATGCAGACATTGATTACTTTTAAGTAACAGCATGTCCAGGTTTTATTCATCTTATTCTTATTTGGCAAGAATTTTATGTTTTTCTACATTAGGGAATGATATTAAATACTTTTTATGGATTGAGTGTTACATTAAATCCTTTGGTATGTCTGAGAAACAAGTGTTATCAATTTTTGTAGCAGCTGTAAACAATTATTTACTCACTTTCTATTTAAAAAATTGACACCACAAAGCGCAATGAATTTAGGCAACTTTACCCCGAATTACTACAATGCTCCAACACTGGATACTCCTTCCATAAATATTAAGTAAGTGTGTCTTCCCTGGATAGACAATAATACATTTTAATTAGTTTAATGTTAACACTTTCGTTTGTTTATTATTAGGTTTATGTTAGGTGGACAATCCACCATATACGTCGCTGTTAACGCTTTTTTAAAACCAGAGGCTAGAACATGAAATTTTCCTCTTTTCTTGTAGGATGCCCGAAGTTAACATTTATTTGTGATGCCAGACTCTGCAATACTGCTTAATGTCTCGGATAAAAGAATCAGACTTTGTATAATTTGCAGCTTTTCCTTTGCATTTTGTGGTTACCAGGCTTACTAGGTTTAAATGCTCATATTCTCCCTCTCTTATTCACATCAACCCGATCACACATTCACGATACTCTTCACACAGTGACCCAACACTGCCCTGATTAATCTTATGAGATACTTGCTTCAATAAAATTATTGATTTGTGTACACTAAATGAAAATGTATATAGTCGACTTCCAGTAGGGAGGCAGAACAGAACTCCAGTTTACTGTGAGAAAAGGGTTAACAAACTCCAAGAAAATAAATAATGAATTGTTTTTGCTTTGTCTTGCTCTGATTACTGTTAGAGCCATGGCAGAAATGTAATCAACACCTTTGAAAAAGAAGTATGAGTATTTTATAATATAAATTCCTAGAATATTGTTAACTGCGTTTTGACCTCTTATTTAGTTTGTTTTTTAAAATACATAACACTTTAGACATTCAGTACACTGCATCCTGATGGTCTTTATGTCCTTTGCCTTCAATTTTACAAGCCCATTACATCACAGGAAATAAAATTGCTATTCCAGAAGGTACAACGTTCTTAAATAATAAAACAAAAATCTACCCAATGACACAAACCATCAAACCACATCATAACCAAGATGCCAGGGGGCACAAAAAGAATGTTACTTGGAAGTGAATTGAATATAACACTTCAAGGTGAGGTGTGAAAATTGCTTTGACCTTTACAAGATGGGTTTCCATGGATAGAGATATGGAGTGAAATGGTGCGTTGTGAATGAGCGTCTTACCAGCGTCTGAGCTGCAGGTTTGTGAGAGGGACACTGCGCAGAGCGGAGCCCAACACCATGAAGAAGACAGTGAGCAAAAGAGAGGCCCGCAGCCCTGAAACACAGGGGGCAGGAACAACATAATATCACGGAAAAAAGTCAATAAGCAGTTAAATAGTCACTTTTTAATTTTTGTATTCTTTTTTTGGTGGATTTTTCCTGGTTTTCCCTCAAATTTAGTTGTAGCCAAATCCCACCCGCCAATAGAGCACTAACTAATCAAGGCTACAGCTGACAACCAGGGAGGACAAAGACTATCACGTGTTTCTTCCGAGTCACGTGATGCCAGCTGACCACATCTTTTCATACTGCTTGCTCACGCAAAATTGAAAGCGTAACACATTTAGATGATAGCGCTGTCCGCTCCTTCCACTTGCGTGAGCTCACAGTATGTCCATGAATGGGTAGAGCCGCAATTGACGTCAATCCGGAGAACGCAACCAGTCAGCTCTCTCTAGGTTCCCAGCTGCGGGAAGCTTCAGCATCATCCAGGATTTTAACTTGCAATCTCTGCATTATTTACTAGTCACTTTTAAAAAATATTTATCACTGTGCGGGAATATACTCCAAAAAAAACATAAAATCTTTTTGTAAAGATTATATATATGTTTTAAATACAAGAGTTTCCTTTTAGTGTGAATGAATGGGTGGGCATAGTGCTCAGCAGTGGACTGGCATCCCATCCAGCATCAGTGTTTTGTGAGAAATTTCTGTGGAAATGTGATGAGGGAGTTTCAGAAAATGAAATTCTCTTTTGCAGAAAGAGCAGGAAACAGCTACGATAAGTGTTTTGGGATTGAGATTCAAGCCGTCTATACAGGGCCATAAAGGTTTTGAATGCAATGATATGAATGACATCAAAAAATATGCAAAAATATGGCCTCAGTGATGAGACTTACTTGAAGCAAAGCACTAGGAGAAAAAGAAAAAACTATTTTAAAACAGAAGCAGTTTTTCCACTCTGAACAATCTGCCTTTTCTCGATCTGTTCCTAGTGCACATGTACTTAATCATCACGTTTAAGGGAACTTGAAACTAACACTTTTCTCTTTGGGAGTTTCAATTCCCTCACAATCTGAAAAAAAAAAAAAGATTAAACAACATATAAGACTATGCAGTTGAAACTGAACACAAAGGTTTGCGACAAGAAAAATACAACACAATTTATAACTGTAATTATCAAAATCAGAAAACAATCATAGCAACTCAGCAGGCAAGGAGTTGATTTGTCAGGGCTTGTTTTCAGGAGCGGGCAGATCAGAATAGTCCGACATCTTAATTTGTATACACGTCTTCTGTCAAATTCTAGACACAAGAGTGTTTTCTAGTTAATTAACTAGTATTAAACACTTTCTTGCACAACCAATTAACTATTTCTGTCAACCGAGGCTCACGTTTGGAGTAAAGATTATTAGTGCAGTATGTTTTCGAGTTAATTAACAAACTACAGTGGAACCTTGGACTGCGAGCATAATTCGTTCCGGAAGCGGGCTCGTATTTCAAAATGCTTGAAAACAAAATAGAATTTTTCCATAAGAAATAATGGAAACTCAAATTATTCGTTCCACAGCCCCCAAAAATAAAGACATAAAAATAATTAATACAAAATGTAAAGTAAAAAATAAAACAAATTAACCTGCACTTTATCTAAAAAAAAAAGCAAAAATAAATCCTGACAGATAAGTGTTTCCTTTTGTGTATGTGTGTGTGTGAAGCTAAAGTAAGGAGCCCCTCCCCCTCTCCCCCTTCTCGTCTTACAGTTATCCTTAACAAGAAATCTCTCTAATGACACTTGATTGAGTGACACACTAACGGAATCACTGCTGTAAAGTAAAAATAAAACAAGTTAACCTGCACTTTTTTAAAATCCATTTTCTCTCTTTGTATCAGCCTGCTCTTTGTGTCTGTGCACGCATCATTGGACACCGTGCCCCAAATACGGACACAAAATAAAATATATGTTTTACGCACAGACACGTGGTCACAGTGTTATAGTAAAAAGTACACGCCTGCACGGATGTTGATTATACCAGTAAGAGACGCGCACTAAGACCCAGCAGGGAAGACGATTACCCACAATTCCGGCAGAACAAGTGAGAGAAAACATGATACTTGGCACTCGTAAACCAAGACTTATTCGTTTTACAAGATAAAATTTATTAAAAATATTTGCTCGTCTTGCGGAATGCTCACAAACCGCGTTACTCGCAATCCGAGGTTTCACTGTATGCTGACATTTGAGTTTGGTTGAGGTACAAATTCTTGGATATAAAATATGTAATCAAAGGATCAAAATGAATAACAGTACACAGTGCACAATTAAAAAAGTTGCATTTCCAAACATGTTCTGTAAGTTACAGAGCTCTGAATGCTTTTTTTTTTAACTTTCATAATTATGTGGAGTGACCTCTCTCACTCCTTTCCGTTTAGAAGCAAACTGAACCCTGCACATATGCATTATATAACTGTTCCAATCAATCCAGAACCCCTGCATTAATAGGATACAGTGAGATTTTTCTTGAAAGTTGTACAAGCTGAATGGAGGCAATCTGCCGTTTGAAACTGGCTTCTGCCGCATCAGCAGGAATGTGCTCTACTCAGGCAGGTTGCACAGGAATCCTTTCACAGATGAACCACTTCACATGGCTGTCAGCTTTTAGCTACACGGCTTCAAATGTTATGTAAGTGATGAACTCTAACAGCAAGCACTTTTACTTTCTTTGCCTGGTACTAAAGTCACCTATTCACAGCCAGTGACTCTGCAAGGGGTTGATTCACCTGAATTCATAGAAATGACAAGCATTTTAATGCTGACGTCACAAGGTTATGAACATTTTTAAAGTAAATATATAACAGATCCTCACAATTAACTGCAGAGTAAAAATATTCACTAAATACAGGGCGTAATCTTATTAATTTCTAGTAATTACACTAAATATACAGTATGTGTAACATCATTTTGACAGAAAGATTTAACAAAAGGAAGTCAATATCCAAAGTCTTTCAAGAAGCCTGATGACTATTCCTGAAGACTATTACAAAACGTCTTGCCCAAGACAGTTCAGGTTGGGTTGAAGAATAACTGTAGTCACACGAAATATTGACTTTAAAGCTTATTAGAAGTTTATACTTTGACTGCATTGGCAGTGTGTTTAAAGTATTCCCCAAGACTACATTAAAAATACAAGAAGGTTCTGCATTTTGTAAGCAAAATATAAAGAAATGAGGGAAGGCTCAAGATTTTCTTTGCACAGTACTGTAAATACTAATATTGCATAAAAGTTCAATGAATTCTCTGCAGAGCAGAGCTTATATACTGTATGCTGTAATGAATACGTAGTAGAAGACATTCTGAAATTAAAACAAACTAAATGTGTGATCTTCATACATAATGTTCTGATATGCACTTATTTCTACAGTGACAGAACTTTTGGATGTTGTGTGCTGTATAAATGTGCCATTATCCGAAACTGACCACACGAAGACTCAAAAATGTTGCTTAGTTTTCATTGTACATCAGCAGTACTTTATATAGCTACAATTACCCTTAACTGGATCAAAGGGTCTAGACATGTCCTAGGATGACAATGCCCCTATGCATAAAATGCGCTCCATATTCAACTAGGTGAAAGGTAATTTGGAATAGCTCCAAAGGTCTGCACCATAACCCCACTGAACCCTTTTGGTATGAACTGCAGCACTGATTCCACCCCAGGTCTCCTTACTCGATATAAGTGCCTGACCTCACTAATGCTCTTGTGGATGAATGAGCACAAATCCCAATAGCCAATCTCCAGCATCTAGTTGAAAGCAAAGGGAGACTAAATCTGGAATGTGATGTTCAACAAACATATCGGTGGTAAGGTGTCAACAAACTTCTGGCCATGTCGCGTAGATCTGGTGTCTTAAAATGCTGTCCGTGGCCTCCGAGTGGCGCAGTGGTAAAGCGCTCGCCCTATCATCCGGAGATCGCTGGTTCGATCCCCGGGTGATGCT
>JAOVVB010000049.1:9494393-9514655 GCA_028570985.1 Heterobranchus longifilis
TAATGTGGGAGCCTCCAGTGACTGGGAGGAATTGGACACGACCAAATTAGGGGAGAAAATCGGAAAATTCGGAAAAAAGGGGAAAAAACAAAAAAATATGCTGTCCGTGAGTAAGTCTGAGACAGAAGGTTTTTTTTCCCCTTCCTTTTATTCTTCATGTCTAATCATCATGCATTTCCTCTGCATTAATGTCCAACTTCTATCTAAAATTATTGTAAGAATTGGTATTTAAAATGTTAAATCTTAATTAAATCCAGGCAGTTACTGAAGTTGAGAGAGAACATCAGTGCCACAAGGTCCATGGCATTTCCTGAAGTCAGTAACCTTCTGTCATAATTAACTTAATTCATTTAAGTCACAATTAATTTAGATCAAATTTAGAAGACCATTTCAATGTTGTTAGTCACTGTAGCTTGAACCAGAGCTCAATATCAAGGAAATATGTTATCACTCATTGTCTTGTTGCTAGTGTGAAGGCAGGCTGGGTTACCCCCCTCCCCCGTCACACTGAGCCGCGTACCAACTATGTCTGCAAAATTTTGAGTGAATGCAGTAAAAACTTGAACAACATGGCCGCAGGAACGCAGTAGAAACTGATAAAGGCGTAATATTGTCTCCCTTGACGTGGAGCTGCCACAGATTTTTTTGGACAAGTTTAGAAAAATACTGGTGATGACATCATGGTTAAGAAGTAGTATGGACTTATAAAGGACCATTTTTCCATTTTGGTCACATCCCTGCTGCATTCTTTGATATTTTTAGGATGCAGAGGGAACTTCATGGTCTTTGTCGCAGCGTGATGGGGGGCCTTCCGTGGAACATGACGTGTGTACTGGTGTCTGTGTGAACTGCACTGCAGTGGAGCAAACAGTCTAGATTTTGTGTACTGGCTAATATTTACATGGCCTCATTGGGACTAGGCAGACAGCAGAAAAAAGCTGACTGTACTAAAAGAAGTGCTACAACAGAAATTATTAACCTCAACAACTACACTTGTGCTTTTAGTCATGAGAACAAAAACCTTGAACCAATTAAAGGGAACCTTGAAAAAATAAAATGGTATGGTACTATTATATTAACTTTATATAGTATGTTGGTTGTGAAACAGTAGGATCTTAGTTCATTAATATATTTTGCAATTGTTTGCTTGTTTTTATTCCATGTCAAATGTATTTTTCCAAAACTGAAAAACAAACAAACAATCAATTAAATTTACGAAAGCTTTTACAGGCATTTTTAAACAAAGCACTTGCAGCTGAAATAGTTTGTCTGTTACAAGTTTTTGGAAATATCACACAAACAGAATTATTTGTAAATATCTTATGATAGCTTTTAAGCATATGCTATTGTCAAGTTGTTTTATGACTTTGGTGGGGAAGAGGGTGCTGACAAATCTGAGCAGGATGTATGACTGAGAAGGAACGAAAAGGAATCATTCCCTTTTGATTATGAAATCGCCATGTGACTTGCACAATGATCTTGCCTGACCCTACTTAGGTTGGATTCCCATAAAAATGTGCACTAAGGTTTAATTACTGTCGTTTGCAAAGGATCATCTGACGACCTGACATGTGAAAAGAGTAAGGTATAGATAAGTGTTTAGTGTGATATAAGAACTGTTGAGAAGCAGCAAGCACAGCACAGTATCACAAGCATAAATTTGTTTAGTCAAAACGGAATAATAATAATAATAATAATAATAATAATGTCAATAAACGGCTCCCGAGTGGTGCAGTGGTAAAGAAAAAAAAAACGTGGGGAAATACTAAGTACCAAATGATTCAATAGCTTGTAGATCCACCAGCAATAACTTCAAGTATTCAACTTTCCTGTACGACTTTATCAGTCTCCAACATCTCTGTGAAGGAATTTTGGGCCATTCTTCTTCAAGTTCATGAAGGTTTTTGGTCATATGCTTATGCACAGATCTCTTAAGGTATCTCTGGTATACAGAGAAGTCCATGGTCTACTTATTGCCTGCAAGGTGCCCAGGTCCCGTGGCTACAAAACAAACCTAAATCATCCTCGACTGCCGTTCTTGACTCTGGCTATGAAGTTTTTCTGCTGAAATGTTTTTTGGTTCGCCCAGATATGGTACTGGACATTAAGGACAAACAACTACTCTTGGGACTTATTTGACTATAGGATATTGTTCTGGAAGTCATATACTTTGTTCAGATGCAGTTTTGTGAACCTCAGGTGTGCTTCCATGTTCTTTTTAGAGAGAAGAGAATTCTCCTGGAAACCCTTCCCAACAAATCGCACCTGTTCAGGCTTCTTCTAATTGTGCAGTCATGGTTTGTAGAGTCTGAAATATACTGTAACTGTTAGTTTTTTTGTATTTTTCTAAGCATTGCACTGTCTAAACTTAGGGTGGAGTTACTGAGACAACCACTACTGGGAAGATTGGCAACTGTCTTGGATATTTTCTACTTGTGAATAATCTCTCACTGTAGAACTGAATTCACAAACTGGTTGGAAATTGTTTTATAACCCATTCCAGATTGATGTGCAGCAACAATTATTTCTCTCTGACCACTTATGTTATATAAACATATATCATATTTTTCAACAATTCTGTAAACCCTAACTGATGTTGTGAGTAACTTCACCTTTTTTTAAACAATCATGTTAGAAGACATATCTTGTTGTTGTGGATAAGATGCTACGGTTTTTCAAAAGGGCCAAATTATTGGTCTGAATCAAGGAAATTAAACAACTAATGAGCTTAGTGGAATTGTGTTAAGAACTGTTCAAAATGTTATTAAAACCTGGAAAGATAGTGTTGAACTATTAACTTTAAAGCTGTAAAAAATGTGTCTGGGAAAAACAAACAAACAAAAAACCATGGCTGGCTTAGTGGTTAGCCTTGTATTATATTGCATTCTGTTTAAACAAACAATCAAACAAACAAATGAACTAATAGACAGTAGAAATCATAGCGATGGTTAATAGTTAAAGTCAGAGCTTTTCTACACACACGCACACACACAAACACAGGTGAACACCACAGAGAATTGGGAATAAACAGCTCTGTGGCCATAGGAAAATCACATGATGTTGAGGTTAGTGGAAAAAAGGCTTCAGTTTAATAGGGAGTGTAAAGATTTGACTTTGAAACAATGAGAAACAGGTCAGGTGGTCTGATAAGTCCAGACTTACCTTATTCCAGAGTTTTTTTTAAAGCCAGTCAGTGTATAGAACATGTGCATTATGGGACTCTAAACTATACGGTCTACATTTTTTGTATCTGTCTCTGTAGAGATTTTTTTTTGTTTGTAATGCCTTGTAGTACTTCGTGGACCCTAGACTAATCATTCTATCAGGAAATTCTGTAATTTTTTGGATATTTCACATAATGTGTTGAGACACACATTATTCTAACCTGATCATTTCACCACACAGAAACCCAGAAGGGCCAGATGGAGAAGTTGAAGCACCCTTTTGGGGTTGCACATACATCCCTTTTTTATGAAGTATATATAAATATCGGAAGTTTAAAAATATCTCTGTAACAGATAATAAGACAGTGTTTGGACGATTATTATTACATACAAGACCATGATGACGAAAATCACTGAAACACTTTCAGGGTAATCTTGTGATGTGATAATGTTTGGAGGAAAACTATTTGCAAAACCAGTAAATCACATCAACAGTAAAAACTGATTTAAGCTCATAGCAATGCGTGAGCAAATACAAACGGTCTGGCAGCGTACAAAGACAAAAACTAACCTTTCTTGTCCATCAGCCACATAAACAGGAGCCATGGAAGGAAGCCCACAGGTCCCCAAATGACTAAAATAGCTATGTCCGTAGATGAGAAGCCGAACGCTTGCTTGGCGGAGTTTTGGATGGGACCCCAAGTGTTCCACACCATGCCTTGTAAAAACGCCAGCATTGAGAACAAGGTTAAAACAAGCCACCTCCGCCCGTACACCCTGCCGCTGTTTGTCTCCGGCTGGACCCTCGCTTCTGCCTGGCTCGGCCCGAGCAGCGGCTCCCGCTCAGTCCCGGTGCTCTCCGCGGCACCCATTGAATTGACTCGGTATCAATTCCTTTTGAATAGTGAAATGAAGCGTCCGATAAGAAATAAATAAATAGACAAACAAACAAATAAAACTACACAGCCATCACTCCACAACCCGACTCCACAAACGTAAACAACAGCTGATGGCAGCTTCCAAAATTCAAACTTTACTGCGCATGCGGCTCTTACGAACGGACGTTACGTCAAATCTTAGAAACTGAATCCTGTCTGGTCGCCATGTTGGTTCTACGTGACCTTCGTTGATACAACAAACCCCGTCCAGGCACAGAGCCCGAATGGCTGGAGTTTCTTTCCTGTGCAATCTTTTTAAAAACGTTGTAAGCTCTCACGTGAGTTTGTTTACAATGTCAAATTAGACCGGAATGTATTCTTCTGCTTTTCTGAGACGCCCCGTGACAAACTGTTCGTTCTAAGTTTTTATGTTTGGTTGTATGCGCTTCGCGTATTTTAATTGTGTAACTGAGTTTGTGTAAAGATCACGTGTATGGAAAAAGAACATGGGTACTGCTCAATATATGCAGATAGAATGGCAAGACTGATCTAACTATTGAATATAGGCATTCACTGTTGTACTTTGAATTGAAATTAAAAGATTACAATTGACTTTGTGTGTGTTGATTAGATCAGCCAGTTTCGCTCATGTGATCATCTGTGAACAAGAGTCTGCTAAGGTAAATAAGGAATAAATCACGGGTCCTGATGCTGTTGTTGGTCTTTTGGCCCGTAGTGTGTAAATGACAATCGGCCGTCGAACTGACACCCCAGGCCCTAGGTATGAAAAGCATTCAAAACTTAAGTAACTGCTATATCAGCAAACCCTATGCCCGATGTTCCGGACTAAAATGCCAAATACCGTGTTGTGCAAAACCTTTAAGACACCCCTCGTTTCATTATATTTTTGGTTCCAGTGAGCAATGATTTTTCTTTTGTTTTGTTTTTTGTATTATCTTGAGGAATAGTTCTCCAGTCTTCCCGAAAGGCTTTTTTGGCTCTCAATTTCAGTCCAGTCTCTGTACCCGACCAGTTCCAGAGGAGTGTTGTTTGTTTAAGCCACACTGTGGTATATGATTTATTCAAGCATATTAAAAAATCTAACTTGAGGCATGAACCAGTGAGAAACAGGTACAGATGACAGATGACCAGGCTGGTGATTAGTACAGTGGTGATGCTGAGTGGCTGGAACAGATGAGAGGGCGAATGAGGTTGCTGCTGAGGTTGTTAAAAATTGTTGTTAAATTGTTAAATTGTATAGGCACCTTGCAGCCTGTTGCATTTGCTCCCATTTCTTGAACCTACACCATTTAATTTAATTTGTATAAATGTTAAGACTCTTGCACAGTACTGCATGTATTTTTATTTGTGAATGAGTGATATCATATTTTTATAATTACATTAATGTTGTCCCGGAGACATATAAATAAAGTCCCTGAGACCTTACTTAGTTAAAATCTAGAAACATTCTTTCTCCTTAAATAACAGTATATTTTTGCAAATTATTCTTTTTATACAGTAATTCTTTATTGTTAAATTATATAAAGCATCCAACCAACACTTCCTTCTGAATGAGTTGTTGCTATAAGAACAATAAACTATTAGAACAGGCACATTAATATAGTCCTGTGATCTGCCTTACAGATGGCACATGTGTCTGAACACCTTCTGACCCTTCAGATTTGAAAATTCGATAGTGCTGTGTTATACAGGATCATAAAGCAATGAACAGGAAACATTAATTACTTCTATCTCTGAGTCCCTACTTGCTAACTTGTGTAATTAAAAATATCACAAAGAATGAGAGTAAGCAGTTGTGCATGGCTTGACTGGTTCGATGAATGTGAACCTTTAAAACTGTGTTTCTGTTCAGTGACTTCTGCGAAAATGGCTACTAAACCCTTCAGGCCAGAGGAAGCACATAGGATCATCCAGGATCTGCACAGGCCAGCAGTTTTCCTCAACATGACTGATAACTGGCCTGCACGGGACTGGAATCTGGAACATCTGGCACTTTGTCTGGAGGAGAAGTCTGTACGTTTCCGTATTGGGAAGCAGTGTGAACAGAAGGGTAAGGAGTTTCTCATTTTCTAAATGAGAATGAAAAGATACCTTGCATGACTCGTTTTGAAATATTTCCCTCAGCAGTCAGACAATAATAATATTATAGCAACATAAAATTTGAGAATACAAACAATTTATAAGCTCTCGAGAATTTTTTTTTGTTTTGCATATGCAGTGATGGCCAAAATATTGAGACAAAAGTAAAAGTCAGTGTTTTAATGACTGTAAGAGATTTGTTATATAAAATAACTTAATTTTACTCTCTTCCACTCTTTTTTTGTGGATCTGATATTAATGTGTTAAATCTTCCATGCTACTACTTTCTGTCTCCTCTTTAGTCTGATCTTAAGGTGCTAACTCTCCCACGCTCTCTTTCTCATTCTCCCACTATGATTCTCTCTCTCGCGCTCTCTCTCTCTCTCCTCTCCTCTCCCGCAAGCTAACACTTGATGGTTTGTCGCTGGATGAACATCTATACAACTTCCACTCTTTGTTCTTCAGGATTTCACTAGGACATGTTAAACTAGTTTGTGGCCTTTGTAGTAACAAATGTAGATGACACACGGCATTTGTCTAAACATATAAACATTCTGTTTTTTGCTGTTAATAAATAGAGACCTTTCTGACTGATGTGTTTGACTTTGTTTCTTGTGGCTTATCGAAGCACAGGGACTTGTTAACCAAGCAACTCGTTTATTCAACTACGAAACTTTAAACTTTACAATGACATTTTAATTTAATGAACATTAGGATAATAAGAATAATTTATTATTTTATGCAATGAATTGCTATACAACAATTAGTATTTAGTATGTATATAATAACAATAACAAGCAGCATTTAATATCAAGTCCCTTATTCTTCAAAACCTGCTGCATCCAGCTGGGCATAGAGTTAAAATATGTCTGCGGTCTCTGCAGACCTCACAATCCCCGGCTCCTTGATTGCTTCCTGAAGATCATGTACAGAAATCTGCCACTTCACAATTCTCTTGAGAATAAGTTTTTTCGCCATTTTTATGCAGAGGTGGTTACCCTGGCTTCCATCTAATTACTAAACTAGCTGATTCTAATTACTAATCTGACCGAGTAATCTGATTGGACAAGAGGCCCGTTTACCGTCTCATAATTTGAAGGATATATGTTGGCGGAGCAAAATAACTGGTTAAATAAACAAACAGATCATAATCTAAAGATAATTAATGGTGTTTGTGGAACTTTGTATAAAAGCAGTATCACGTTTAAGGTTGTGCTGTTCTACTGAATATCAGCACAACGATGCTGTCGTGGTATGATAAAGGAGGTATACTGTAAGTGGCAAAGATATCACATCTGTGCTGTTTTTTAGTACAATAGCATTCCCTTTCATGCCATGATGTTTAAACTCTTCAGCCAGATAGGCAACAATTAAATAGTGAAATCACCCATTTGCACATTATTTTGCCAACTTCTAGCCTCACCCATGCTGTGACCGCCAGTTAGTGTAATTAACGATTGTAGAACACCTGGGATGCCGGAGTGATACAAATAGTTTCATCCCATTGGTGTTACAGTTTATTATCACAACTCGTAGAATGCCTCTGGTCCAATCTAAAACTAACTGTTGAATAATAAAAGGTTCTCTTAATATATTTTGCCACCAATTCTATCTTCATTATGAAACCATGGAGTATGCAAACTCTTGCATATAACCATGTAACAGTATATGTGAATAATAAGAATTGAATGGAATTGTAGATGCAGATTTTATTAAATTATTAAATCCTCTTGTAGGTTTTTTCTCAGTTTAATTGACATTGAGGGTTCGGAAGGTGCATACCTCTCCCACTACATATAAATTAAGGCCTTAACTTTCTCTCTCTCTCTCTCTCTCTCTCTCTCTCTCTCTCTTTCTGTATCTTCTAGACACACACACACAAACACACAAAGCCTAAAGACACTATACCAATTCACTGAAAACTTCACTAGGTACTGTATAAATGAAAAGAATGTGCAGTATGTGGTTTTAGTATGTGGAGACGGGTCTCATTCAGCATGTATTCGTACCCGTTGTCTAGTGTCCTAGGCTAACCCTGTTTCAGATAAAGTTGTTAATGAAGGGAAATGAATAAATATTTCTAAAAGAGATGTAAAAATTGCCAGCGTCTGCTATGGAATTTACATAATGCATACAAATACTGAAAGCTCTTTTCCCAGTACAGAGATGTTATTAAATTTATCAGTGAAGCTGCCATTTTGATTTGAACAAAGTAGTTATGAAAAGTGTATATTGTAATACCGATATTACATTCTGGCATTTATGACTGTGTAATATACTATTTTCACACCTCTGTAGGGCAAGTCTTTCTGAATAGTGTTCAAAAATGCGAGCTTAAAATGTTAGGTTCAGTGAGCGTGCTCGGAGGTGTCCTGGTGTGCAGTGCTGACAGGAGATAGATCATTGATTCCCTCTACACAACAGTGGGAGACATTTCCAATACTGCGTTATTTAATTTGACTGATGAATCAATTTTTCTTTCATTTTGAACCAGACAGAAACCAAGTCTACCAAGATGCAACTTTGTGCCACTTACAAAAGAGTACGGCACAGTGGATGATTATAACTTTGTATCATTACAATGCACTTTTGATTGAGGTAATGTTAGGGCATTCCATTCAAACACTGTGCTGAATCAATAAGTAGTAAATTCAGAATGAGCAGATACCGGCATGAAATTGACGCAGAGGCCCCATCATTGACAGCTTTCCTAATAACTTCAATGTCTACCTGCACTTTTTAATTTTTTCTTTTTCTTTTCTTTTTCACCAGCTCCTCTCTTTGAAACAGAGTGCTCATATGTTGAAGCAACTCTTGCAGAGTTTCTGTGCTGGACAAGGGGAGATGACTCTGCATCTATAGGCCCATTTACTGACTATCCCCTTTCAGATTACTGGGCTTATGCAGATTATAAGTATATTGACCTTCTTTTTCAGGACAAAGCTACCATGTTTAAGGTAAATCAATATACCCTGCCCAGCCAAAAAAAGTTACACACTGTAATATTTTCTTGTACTACCTTTTTCTTTGATTACGGCACATATTCGCAGTTGCATTGTTTTGTTAAGCTTATGCAATGTCACGACATTTATTTCCGCCCATAGTTGCATTCATTTCTCTCCAAAATCTCCCACACATTCAATTCAATTCAATTTTATTTATATAGCGCTTTTAACAATGGTCATTATCTCATAGCAGCTTCACAAAATGAAAAGAAAATCCCAATCATTCTCAATAGGGTTAAGGTCTGGACTTGTGTGGAAATGGTCTTGTCATCTTGAAATATGCCCACGCCATCAGGGAAGAAAAAAACAACAACTGGTCAATCCGTATGTTCAGGTAGTCAGCTGATCTTATTTTTTGGGCAGACAACATTGCTGAACCTAAACCTGACCAAAAGAAGCAACCTCAGATCATAACACTGCCCCCACAGTCTTGCATTTTAGGCACTAGGCATGGTTGGTGGATCACTGCATCTGCCTGTTTTCTTACCCTGATGCACCCTTCACTCTGAAACAAGGTCAATCTGGACTCATCAAACCACATGACCTTTTTCCAGTGCTCCACAGTCCATTATTTATGCTCTCTAGCAATCAGAGTAGTCTTTTTTCAGATTAGCCTCACTGATAAGTGTTTTTGTAAGGCTACATGGCTGTGTAGTCCCAATCCTTTGAGTACTCTCTGCATTGTTAGTGTGGAAATGCTCTTACTTTCACTATTAAACATAGCTGTGAGTTCTGCTGTAGTTTTTTACAATTTGATTTCACCAAATGTTCAAGTGATCTCCATCACAGCCATTAAGCATATTTTTCCAACCACATTTCTTTCTCAGAGCTGACGGTTTACCATTATGGTTTTAATAATGCATTTTTCAGTTCTTAACCCAAATTTAGTGGGTTCACAAATGTCTGTAGTTGTTTTCTTTTCTTGATGCAGGACAATAATTTGTCCTTGCTAAAACAGTAACATTTTTGCCACAACCACAGGATATGTTTTCTGACATGGTTGTATGCTCACTTAGGGTTAAATAACATGTTTCCCGCTGAACCATATTAATCACTTCAGTAATTATCCTATGGAAGGCGCTTACCTATTTGCTTAGTGAAATCCAGGTGATGACTATTTTTTTTTTGGATGGGCAGCATACAATGTCTATTTTCTTACAAATCAAACATGCTCTCTTTTCATTTTTGAAATAGGTTGAATGTTAGAGTGCAATTATGATTAATAATGTTTCTTTCTTTTGTATGTATTGTAGTACAAGCATAATGGTTATAAGCATAATGTGCCCTTGTATCTGTTGGTCAATGTTGAACAAGAAGAACAAGTATAAATAAAACTTTTAGTGTTTCGAAGCACTTCATGGTTCCAGCTTTGTGAACCACTCTCCCAATTAGAAGGCATATGATCCTTTACAGATTTTCCGAGGAGGTGCTATTGTCAAGTAGCCTTTGATGGTGTTTTTATCCAACAGGCATGATTCTTCGTGAAGCCTTTGGCAATTCCCATTTTTTATACCTTGTGTCTATTGGCATTTATATAGTTCGAAACTTCACACAAGGCATGCTTTAAGTCTTCAGGAAATACGCACAGACTTTCTGACTAAATTGGAGCAATAAATCACTGGGTGTGTTTTGCCCGGCTCTTGTTTTCCGTCAGTTAGAGAGCAGATGGTAATGGCAGAGAGGCTGTTTTAAAGTTTGCCACAAGGTTGCTTTGACCTGAATGTGTAGCTCTGGCAGGCTTTCTTCTTTGTAAATGATAATAAATGCTTGTGAATTGTTGCTGTTTCCTTTTGAGACAGCAATCCTGCCATAGCCTAGCCTATAAGACTGGCAGACATCAGCCTTTCTTAAATGATGAATAGTGCCATTTTAAAGTTGCTGAAAACCTCAATTGCACAGTCTGTTATTTTAAAGTCTCCCAGCTGTTAATGGATTCATTATCCAGGTTGCTGGGCAGCATCTTGAAGCGCAGTTTAAAAAAAAAAAAAAATCTTCTTCGTCTTTCTTATTGTATATTGACCGCTCAGAAATGTTATGCAAAGAGGATTTTTTTTTACAGCAATCTTACTATGGTTACAGCAATCTATCACTGAATTAAATAATTAATGCTATTTATTTTTAATTTATAGTAAAAACATGTATATACCAAAAGCCATATGGAAATGAATGTGTTGCAGGATGTAGTGTGGTCTGACTTTGGCTATCCTGGCCGTGATGGGAGAGAGAGTACTCTATGGGTTGGTACAAATGGTGCGAACACTCCATGTCACCTGGACACCTACGGATGCAATCTCGTCTTCCAAATCCAAGGCAGGTAATGGCACCGAGCTCGAGCTTTCATTCCATTAACACTGCACATAAGCCATAATTGAAGACACCAGGCTGTGTGATACTTGTTAGTGCTACTACTGGACAGATGTGCATTGCCAATTATTTTTTTTCCTGCACAGTCATATTTGATCTAGAACTTGTGTTAAAATATAAGAAAAAAATTATAGCTATCAGGGAAGAAAAAGAATTTCAGATGAGGAATGTTATTTTACTCCAAAACTTTTGAATGAGAAAAGTCATCTCCTTCCCCAAAACTGGGTAAAAGTCTGAGCTGTAAGAGTCTCTTGAACTGCATTACAGGGCCGTATTACAAGGAACAACTGTATGTCTGTGAAAGAGAAAGCCCAAGAGTCTCATCTAATCTCTTGACAGTTATCTGCCTCGGTGGAACATAACATCTTCACTATTTTCTTTTCTCCAACATGTGAGGAAAGATTGTATTTTATAATCTAAATCTGAGAAATGAGGTAATACATGAGAAATGATGTACTGTGATAGATGTTTCAGCTTCTTTCAAGAGTATTTGTGGTCTATGGAAAATCTTTTATATAAAATATTATGGCAGATAACTTCTTCAATGTTTTTTTTCTTAGATGATGTTACATTCAGTCATTCATCACCTTTAATTAGAAGCTCTGGCATCTAATTAGTGCACTGATTATGAAAATAGATATAAATGTCATAAACAAGAATAGGTAAGCTCTACCATGTATGTGTTATTTAAGACAAATGTAATCATTAGGACAATATGTGATACGTTTTTATTATATATTTTCTGGGAAATGTCCTGTACAATATCATTAGCCTTCTTAATTTAACATCAGAATCTAGGCACTAAGTTATCCTGTATATAAGTTAATCAATTGAGAAATGTGATAGTATGTGTGATTAGATAAAATCAAAAGGCTTTTAATGAGTTTTATTCATGTTTATATATAGCTTACTATTGGCAGAATTTAAACCATGACTATTTTTGCTTTTGTAAGACACACATAAATGAGTCAAGTGGTATTACTTATTTTTTTAACTGCTTTTTTTGTTTAATTTTAACTATGTTTATTATGTGGTAGGTGAACCGATATAGTGAGATTGTTTTATCAATATTATCTTTGCCTTAACAATGTTTTATTTGTAGGGTTTGATATTGTTCCACATATAGCTACTGTATATGACACTGTGTGAAACCAAAAAAACCTTTTAGCTGAAATAAAGGTCAGAATAAAGGCAAATATACTTGTCTTGAATGAAAAACCAATTCAGCGGAAGGTGAAATAATGCAGCCTGAAATTTACATTAGTGGTTCTGTCACTTGTTGTTGTCTTTGTTTAAAATGTTTTTTAAAATTACGCTTCTGATAAAATTACGTCTGAATTATAGTATAATATAATATTATATACTGTACATTGGGTCAAACATCTCAGACCACATTAAAATTCTTATTTTTTTATTTAAATTGGAATAAACTAATTTTTTTTGAATTTTAAAAGTCAATATCTTTTTACTATTTCAAATTTTGTACTATTTCAAATTTTGTACTATTTCAAATTTTAATCAAATTTGTGACATTAAATATGTCAACTGCTTTGTACAAAAAGTCAGATGTTTGTGCAGAAAAGGGGACACATTTAATACGGAGAAGCTCTGAAATCCATGTAAATATCTCTCAATTTTTGTCAGTTATATAATTTGTAATGAAAATTGTTGTATTCCTTTAGAAAATAATTGAAAATGAAAGAATTTTGATTAGTAACCTCAGACTTTTGGACCCCACTGTTTTCCGATGTATCAGTTCACTCATGTTAATCTTATAACGTTGTTTGTTTAAAAAAAAAAGTTTATAGCTTATAAATCAAAATATTTCTCCAGATTAAAGTAATCATGTTTTTTTTTTCCTTTAGAAAACGCTGGCATCTCTTTCCTCCTGATGATGCAGAATGTATGTACCCGACGCGTATACCATATGAGGAGTCCAGTGTGTTCAGCCAGGTCAGCGTGATAAGTCCTGACATGCGCAGATTCCCTGCTTTCCGAAGAGCCAGAGCCCACCTCGTCACTCTGGAGCCGGGTCAGGTAAAGAGCGGTTTGGTTTGGCATTCTTTGTAATTGAAGTTTGTGCTTTTCTCTGATAGACATGGCTCAACAGTTGCTCATTTTCATAGACACTGAAATGGTGTGTTCAGAAAAGGAGTGAAACAGAGGGAGTTTAAAATATAAAAAATGCATTATCCAAGGGGTATTTCTGTATAGCTGGAGCAGTAAAAAGCACTTTGGGGCACCTCTAAGACCTCTGTTAACTGTAAAATATGCTAATTGTGTTAATTGTAAAATATGGGACTTTATTTGTTCATCAAGAAAAAAAGAGAATTATCCATGATTTTTTTGCACTGCCAACTGGGTTAAAATATAAGATATATATATATATATATATAGCTATCAGGAAAGAAAAAGAATTTCAGATGAGAATTCAGATGAGGATTCAGTTTTTTATTCCAAAACTTTTGAATGAGAAAAGTCATCTCCTTCCCCAAAGCTAGGTATAGATGATTCGTTTTTAGGTATTATGGATCATTTTATTTCTTTTCTTGATAAACAAATAAATTCCCATGGTTTCATACCTCAAACTCCCTCTGTTTCACTCCTCTTCTGAACACACCATTTCAGTGTCTATGTGATGGAGCAACTGCTGAGCCATGTCTATCAGAGAAAAGCAGAGCTGGGCAGAGATACAACAAGCCAGCGGAGGGTATCCTCTGATATTAGGACACCTACACATATAATTGGCTTGTTTAAGACCCAGCAGAGACAAACATGTTAAAAACATGTTTTTCTTTCTTCTCTCTCATAGTTTTTGTTGTTTGTACACACATACTGGAGACCAATGTGAATGTCTTAAATGATTAAAATTTTATATATAATTATATAATGATATAATTATTATTCTTAATTATAGTTTGCAAACCTTGGTAGCTTCTTTCCTAAGACTCTGTAAGTGCTGAACCTTTCTCCTTTTATTTTATTTTTATTTTTTTTAATTACACGCTACAGTTCCAGAAACCTCTCAGTGATAATTGCTCACATGGCTGACGGCTGAGTGTCATTGGTTGGCTTGACTTGCCATATTCTATCTAACATTAACCCAAATCTTTTACCAAGCACTTAGTATACATGACAGTCACGCTAATGTACACAGTAATGCCTTTATTTTTATTGGAAACTTCTGTAGAGGCAACAGATAATCTTCCTTAAACATGTTCATGCATTCGCCTTGAATGGATTAATCTATGTAAGGGAGAGATTGCAGTTCAACTGCTTAATTTTCTTTAAAGTGCTCGTAATAACTGTGAATAACTGTACCCTCAATAAGATCTTCACATCTTCAAACCCACGTATTCGTGTCGTTCATCATGTCATTTAAAATATTCGTTATCAGAAATAACATCCCAACACGAGTGCCTTCACTAAACACTGTTCAATTTTTACACAGTTTTCTACGAGTTCATCTCACGCTCTGGTTCTCATCAGTGCTGCCCCCATTCAAGGTTAAAAGCTAACACACATGCTTCCTCCAAAGGAAGCCAACTGCATCATTTTAAACTGCTGCTCATTGAACATCACACATAGAGCAGAGACCTAATTGCCCTCTTGAATGTGCACAAGCTCACAGAAAACCAGCTAGTGTCACTCTGACCAACAGTGGAAAGAGTAACTTTTATTAGAACACCATGATCCATCACAAGGTCACATTCCACAACAGTTTGTTTAAAAAAAAAAAAAAAGTAGGAAAAAATATGTGGGTACTTTTAGCAAAAAATATAAACATGGTTTTAATACAAACACAGCAGATATTTTGTACAAAAATAATAATAATTTGGGCTTTAAATATGCTCACATATTTAAAGCCCAAATTTTCTGACATATAGAGTGTCAGAAAATCCACTTTATTTTCAGATTATTACTATTTTCTCTCATCTTTTTCACAAATATAAACTAATAATAACTAACTAACTAGCTACAGAAATTAACTAACTTAAAATAATTTGCATACATGAAACATCCCTGTTTTTCACTGTGTGTGTGTGTGTGTGTGTGTGTGTGTGTGTGTGTGTGTGTGTGTGTGTGTGGTGTGTGTGTGCGCATCTCCCTCTCCCCCACCCCACTTTGGATTTCTGTACTGTTTGTAAAGCTGCTTTGCTCGAGACGGGAGATGGTGGCAGGACAATTAGTGGCAGTCCAGCATTGCTAGTGTATTCTCCGCAAGCACTCGCACCATCAGCAGCATACAAATGAAGACCAGAGATGAACGCTTCCATTCTCACACACGGAGCTTTGCTGCTCGCAAGTGCATATACAGTACACAGTACACAGTACAGCCTTAGAAATGGAAATGTTGTGTGGTTCTCCGTGTGTTCTCCGTGTGTGTTCAAAGAAAGTTGAAAATCCAACATCATTCTATTGATAGTTACACACAGACACGCATTTATATAAAGAAACAGAAAGACGAACAGTTCCGCAGGTATACTCGACACTTCTTCCTGCCAACAACTTCAGATTTATGCAGGATCTTCACATTTGTTATTGGATCTGTTCCTTACTAGGGAATTAAGTGGACCAGACAGTATGCTTTCAGGTTGTAATTAATAGAATGGAAAAATTTCCATCTGATTACAACAGCAGTTTCATAAATAATGCAGGTTGTACAGTACGGACAAATATTATTTCTGACTTGTAGGCGCTTTAATACTGAAATTACCAGTTAAGTAACTGTTGAGTAAACTGGGGAAAATATGTTCTCAGAAAATGAAGAGCTTTCAGGAATATCGACTGTAATACGATTTAAAGGCCCTGTACACTTCCATGAATAATAAATATCATATAGTGCTGAGAGACACATTAACACAGTATGACAGACTGCAGCTGCCCACTAGTGGAGAGCAAAATTTTTACAGCCACTTGCTTTTGGTATTCTGTTCAAATACCCAGTCCAGAAACCTGCACGCTGATTGAGGGCACTAATCTTTAATGTTGAATTACTCTGCACAGCTAAATCCAGACCCACTGAGTGACATCTGCAGACACAACGTGGACCTATATAAGCTTCATCCTAGAGTTCCATTTTTGCTAGATTTGTGCTGGGTAAAATTATACAACAGGGTGTATTAACCTTTCATGATTTGTTAGCTGGTTTTGGCAACACTGCAAAATCTCACATCTTAGCATGTGAAAAAATTCCTTGAATATAGGCAAGTCTATCAGATACTGTATGTACTATGAATATATTATAAACAAATATAACACTGAGCCTATTTATAGACTTGAAATAAATACAAGCTTGAAATTATTGTCACCAATGATAAAGATTGGATAAAAATTAAAAGGTTATGAAAAATGTCTTTGATCTTTTCACTGAAAGAATAAAATAGGAACTTCATTTTTATTTTATTTTTTTAAATTATTATTTCGTGAAAGAAATGTCCCAAATGTTCCACTTTGAAAAACTACAGAGCAAGGAATCTGAGAACAGTACTCTTCAGATCCTCCTGAGCCATGGACCCCACTGAACACCTTTGTGATGAACTGGAATCTGACTGCACCCCTATCCTACTCACCCAACATCAGTACCTGACCGCACTAATGCTCTTCCCAACAGCCACACCCCAAAATTTAGTGAAACGTCTTCATAGTGGAGGTTATTGTAACAGTTAAAGGGTCATTAAATATGGAAATGAATATTCAGCAGACACATATGGGTGCAATAATTAGGTGTCTGCACATAGTGTAGATCTGTTGCCATCAAAATGCCACCATCTTCTACTAAGTGTGTTCCTTAGAGAAAAGTTACTAAAATTATATTATTTACCAATGAATGATGTCATTTAATCATCTTTTCTTTTTCTCTCTTAATTCAAATTAGGTTCTTTTTGTCCCAAGACACTGGTGGCACTATGTGGAATCAGTAGACCCAGTAACTGTCAGTGTCAACTCTTGGATTGAGATGGTAAGGTGTCGTACCATCTGTTGTAACATTTTAATATTGTGTTAACTGGATAGGGTGGTAGTGCACATTGGTGGTAGTGGTAAGTGTTGTATTTAAAGAATTTGAAAGTCACTTCATAGCTTATTATCATGGCATGGCTTAAGGCTTAGACCCTACATGATTCACCTGCTAGACTGATGTGCTAGACTGCCTGCTACACCCTGATTTCATTGCACTTGTTACAAAGCTAATGATAAACAGACAGAAAGAACTTGTCTAAACTAGTGTCACTATGATGGACGCGATGACGCTGTCTGCATTTTACTAATGAATATGGATTTGAATAAGCGTGAAGACCCCTATAAATGAGCACATTAATTCTCTACTAATGCGTGCAAGCAGTATACTGTCTACTGCTGTACAGGTCTTTTCTGCAAGGACAACAGTTGATGTTCATAATCACACAGGATTCCAGCTTAGTGACATATTCATGTTTCAACGCAGGAAGTGGACGATGAAGCCCGAATAGGAGAAGCTTTGACCAAGACCATTATTTGTGCACTAAAAACTAAACCAAGTGTGGATAACAAAGACAACTGGCTCAATCCAACAGAGGTACACATGAAAATTAACAATTTTATAATCTAACTTATGCATGCACTCATCATCATGCAGAGGGCGCTCCAGTCTTGATATAGTGTGTTTGTTTTCACTGGTGCTGGCCTTCTCATCAATCTATACACACGACTGAATGAGAGGAATCTAGTATTGGCTTAGCCCCAGGTTTTAACAAAACAAGCAGCTGTGTGTACAGACTGATAAAAAGGACTGACATCATTCCCTGGGACATTGTCCCATAACCTGCACTCACCAGAAAACCTGTGGCATTTTTACACATTTAAAAAAATGTAAACTAAAAGAATTTTAAGATGTAGTAAAGCTACATCTTTACTACATCTTGGGGCATTTTGTCGTTGATGCATTTTGTCATTGATGCTTTCCATGCTGTGTCTGGTGTTGTGTTAAAGGATGGGATCTCTACACATGATGAAAACATGCAGTATGTGAATCTAGCAGTGAAGGCTTATATGAATCAAAGGAGTTTTCATTCAGAAGACTTGGGAAGATATGCAGGACAATCCAGGCCCTCAGCTTTGAAGCGGGACTCCGGTGGTCATTTGAAGACCCCATTCACTGAGCCTGTGACCTCATTCTCATTGCCCTTTGGACCTCACCTTATTCCTGTTACTTTGCCTCAAAAAGTCACGGTGACAAATTGCAAAGAGGCACTGGATCCAAAAGACACTCCTTCCTACTCGCCCCCCAGAACAAAGCCCCGGCATACGGATACACCTGGGAAAGAAGATGCAATCAGTGTATCAGAGGAGGAAGAAGATGGAAAGGGTGGTGCAGCGTGTGGTCGAATATACACTAATGATGTGCTAGACTGCCTGCTACATCCTGATGTCATTGCACTTGTTACAAAGCTAATGATAAACAGACAGAAAGAGCTTGTCTAAACTAGTCAGAATGTAATTTGTACACTGTTTACTTGACACATAAAATATTGCAGTTAATAAATTAATTGTTAACAAATATTAGTCAGAATTATTAATAATAATTTGAAAGAACAAGGAACGTAATTGCTGTCCCATTATTACTGATGCACTGATTCTTCATCTATTCATGTAAAAGTCAAAGAAATAGTGAGACAATGCTGTATTTCTTGGGATATAAAATGATAAAGTATCCCACCTCATATCTCACAGAGATAAAGCTGTAATATTCGGTTTTCTACTGGGAACGGTGTCCTTGGGCAGCGGAAAGACAATGTATAAAGTATGACTTATTGTGTAGCCTAGATGAAAAACAAAGCCATAAAACTAAGCACCAATCTGAAAGGTAATTTTATTTACACAGTTTATATCACAAAAAGTCACAGAGCATAACCACTGATATGTTTACATATGTTTGTGCAAATTCCTCCTGATTACTGTAGTTGATGTGTCACATATACCAGATGCTGCCAACCGATCCATCACTGCTTCCTTTTCAGTACATGCTTATCACAGTTAGGCTGCCGAATCACAATCTGCTTTTGATACCAGGGTCCATAAATTGTATACAAAATACATGAAGTGTTATGGTGCGGTGAATCCAGAGCAGGGAACTCTGGGACTGTGACAGAACAATACTAAAGGACATGTACACACTCTTATACACACAAAATTCAGTTTGCTAATCCAACAGAAAAAATGGGCAGACAAAAGACTGTCAGGATCAAATCCTGGGCCTTGGAGCTGTAAGGCTCTGAACTACACATCTTTAATAAAATGGCAGCTCTGTAATTGACTAAAGTCAGTTTATATAGGTTATGAACATAAATATTACATCTTCCATTATATTTATAATGTACATCCTAAATCTTTAAATTACATGTGCCACAAAGATAAATACACCCAAAAACATTTTGTGTTTTGTCATTTCTTGCTTTAAATATATGTATAAAGTCCATTAGTAGAAGGGATCAAATACAGATCAAATGAGAGTCACAGACGGTCCTAAAATTTCCATTATGAAATGCTTTTTAATGCAGTAAGCATGATTTCCTGACTGATTTAGTTTTTATTTGATTTAGTATAAATTATATATCAACAAGACAAGCAACAAGAGCTGCTACATCTTTGTTCCCTTTGGGACAACAGTCGTGTCCATATTGATTTTTTTAATCTCCTTTAAGTCAAGTATATCGTCGTCTTCTTTGGCAGACTTGACCATCTGATCAGGGTTCACATAAGTGTAGAAATAGG
>JAOVVB010000049.1:9514755-9534691 GCA_028570985.1 Heterobranchus longifilis
TTTATAAAATTGAGTTTCTTCACAAAGAATCATGCCAGCTTTTTCTTAAGTTTTACATTTTAAATTTTCCAATTAAAGTTATGCAATGGTGGAAAAGCTAGAGCAGATAATAAACACACCAAAAGCTTAAAGATGTTCTTAGGTGCTGCCCAAAAAAGGCTTGGGTGCTGGTAGGTAAAACCCTGCATGCAAAAGCAACACTTTAAATCTTGTGTTTACCAGAGATGTGCTCATAAGTTTCTTCAGCATTCAGCATGAAAAAAGCATAAAAACGGACTAATCGACAAAAGAACTCTCAGTCGACTAAGACCAAAACGACAGATTCGTCGACTAATCGACTAAGAGGGGGCGGCCCTATGCTCAACACACTGCATATGCTCATAATGTTTATAACAACTACACAACAGGAAATGCATTACAACTGCTGTCGACAGGGCTACATTATCCGTGTGTGTGTATTAAACCAGCTGTTCCACTGCAGTGACTCTATCCTCACTGAACTCTCTCGTACAATCACCTTTGTCCTTCTGGCCCTCTGCCATTGATATGTTTATCCATCCCTTTGTTTAATGTGTCAGATGTTTTGGATTGGTCCCGTAGCTTCAGTGCCAAACGCATGAACCGACCAAGGTGAGCAGGTAGAGAGGGAGACGGAGTCCTTGGAGAAAGCACAGCTGTCAGAAATCCGATGCCAAGTACCGCAGTGATGCCAGACACTCGGTGTGCCTCACATTTTGTTAGATCTCTCGCTGAGCGGAGGGCCACTGTTTGTCAGTATCCGTTTCCAAGCTCCCTGGCTTTGGCCACCTGACCCGGCTTGAAAGCCATGCGTGCGTGTGCGTTGTCACTGTGTGCATGTGCGTCAAGATCAACAACATTAAGAGACAGACAGTTTTGAAGATTAATAGGGGCCTATAAAAAGACAAAAGGAAGGGGAGGGTTCGAGACAGAAAGGAAGAAGGAGGATTCAGGAACGAGTCTGGACGTGAGTTCGGTGTCCCTGTCACCTGGTTGGAATGCAGAGCTCTTCATTCAAATGGCCGTGTGATAAGATCAGGAGCAGATACAGAGGATTTCCTGCCTGCCGCCATACTGCAGCTTACCGCTCTACTAGACACACATGGGGTTTTTCCATTGGCACCTTTGGCCGCGCTGCGGTGATTTGCTTTTCCATTACTAGTTTTTACGCGCCGTGCTGTGCCGCGCCGCGCCGCGCCGCCCCCGGATGGTCCTTCTCCAGAGCAGGAGAGCCCGCCCGCCTCCGAGCGCGCTGCAGTGACGTCTCGCCGGCCGCAGCCGACCCGTGACCACCCCCCCACTTCTCCGCTTCTCCTCTCCTCAGCTGTGTTCATGTGAGCAAAAAGGGCATTTTTAAAAAGTCGTGTGTGTGTGTGTTCAGCTCTCAGTATTTTTGTAGCTTCTGACTGAATCTCTGTGGTTTGACATTTAGTTTCTCTCCTGCGTCGCTGTTTTTACTTTCAGATATCTGCTTTATTTTTACCGTTTCGCTTAACGGTAAAGTTACTGCAGATGAAGACACATTTCCTGATTTTGCTGCTTCACAATAAAAGCTTTCGAATAACAAAATAACGGGGGAACTTTTATTGTGACGAAGCTAAAGGAAATTAAATGTGTTTTATACTGTTTCACAGCCGCTCTTTACCCACTCAGCCTCGCCGGCTTCTAAATAACAGCAGCAGATGTCCTGACGTAAGAACAGGAATGTCTGTAGTAATATCCTACTCCTACATGTTTGTGTCATGGGAAATACTTTTAAAAATACTAATGTTTGAAAACACAAAAAACAGGCAAAATAGCCTACACGGAGCTACAATAAAGCCACACCACTGAAGACACACATTTAAGCAGGTAGCCCATTTGTGATGGAAATGCAAATCTTTGCCGTGCTGGGCTGACCGGCCCATGTGTGTGGAAAAGTGACTACAGTCCTGACCTAACCCTCGGCTAATGTAAAAAGACTTTTCCATTTTTTACATATGACAAATTAGAAGTTAAATACATTTTTTAAAATATATTTTCTGTCTGTACAACATGGCAAACAGGAATCAATTTGGTTTTAGACTCAAATAGCTTTATCAAAATGTTTGTCAATGCCTCACCAGTAAAGATTTTAAGTATCAAATTATTTCTCCCATGACTCATTTTCCTTGTCGGTCCTAACGTGGAGCCGGTGCAAAGCTGCAGCTCAGCGGCGTAACTTTATACAAGCCGGAAGCCGCGTCCTCGCTCAGCCGGGCTATAAATCCGTGCATTAGCATGTAAGTCGGTCAGCTGGTCAGACAGCCATGGCTCTTTCCTGCCTGAGGAGAAGACAGGCATCCAGGACACGGGAAGGCGGGCAGACCCCCCAACAGCCAGGAAATCCGCGGAATTCTGTGGGTCAAACTGGGGTCGACTGGAGAAGCCCCCACAGGGAGAGACGGAGATAAAAACAGAGGTGGAGTGAGACTAAAAAGAGAGTTGGCAACCTACGCAGAGATACAGTAGCAAGCATTTAAAGTGTTCCTATGAATGAATCGCTCCTGATAGCTCATGTTGATGCCAACACATGATGAAAATGTACATTTGGGATGACAGATTAAAGTCAGTCAGCACCAACAACATGCAGCGTTGAGGAGAGAGACTTCCTGCAGTTTCAGAGTTTTGATGGAAGTTTACATCAAGGTAGAGGAAATGGTTTTATTTATAGATGTGTTCTTGATTTTTATCTTAAGTTTGGTCCTAAAAATACGCAGTGATATTATTTTGAGCCTTTTGTTATGAATTTGGAAACCTGAAAAGGTTCAGGTTTCAATGACTCTGCGGGTCACGTCAGTGGTACGAAATACCTGACTGTCATGCTTATGCTTAGACTGTCTATTAATATTAGAAAGGCTTTAATCTTACTGTCATTAAAATATAGAATTAATTGAACTATTCTGACATAATTACTTTTAGTACAATGAATTTTGAAGTTGGCTAAAACTGATTAACGATCTACTCGTCTGTTGAAGGAACGAAGGATTGGATTAGTGCTTAAATGATTGGTGGTTTAATAGATCAGTCAATCAGTCATTTATTAAGCAAAGATCACTGCACTGTCACTGTTTCTGTTTTCTCAAATGTGAGGATTTGCTGCTCTGTGTTTTGTGCCATTGCAAATTGAATATCTTTGGGATTTTGGACTGTTGGTCGGACCAAACAATCATCGTCATAATAGAGGTGGGAGCTTGGTTTGTTGTTGAAAGTGGTGTTTGGGTTCAACAGAACACATGCAAATCAAATGCATAAGGACGCTGAATTAGCCTGAAATGTAGTCTGGTGGACTTACCAAACAGTGCCGGGATAAAGCATTACTTCCTGTCCGCACAGGAAGTCCGTGTCCATGTCCCCCTTTCCAAAGTCTCTACGGGAAACAAACAACAACCTCCGAGTTATCAACCTACAGGCTGAAAATGACAAGTTTTGAAGATTTGGATCGTGTAATAAGACATACCTGCTCTGTTTTTTCGGTGAATGATTGTCAAGATCGACAAATAATATGTTTACATCATTTTTGTGTAGGTGTTCCACCAAAACGGGTTCCCTTCTGACACTATTTTGCAGCTGCACCGTCGGGGCGAGGCTCCGCCCAGGACGATTGTGATTGGTTTAAAGAAATACAAACAGGCGAGAGAGTTTTTTTCACTATACAGGAGTGAAAGCACATTCAACCCAGACTTTCCCCCTGCAGCGCTGTGGAAATGTAATCAGCAACCAGCAGGGCAGCAAAGAGCAGGAACTCCGTCCACTGTTGATGACATCAGTTAGTCTTTCAACACTACAAAGTCTTTCACATAAATGTGTGTTGTGCCATTTTCAAATACTTGGAAATGCATATCTCAACCATTCTAATTAAAGGACACTTCACTATCATGTGAGGTGTACAGCACAGGAAAAAACATTTGAGACCTACAAAATAATACATTTCTTAGGTTTTACTTTTTATAGAAGTGTGTTTTAGTAAAATGAATGGTTTTGTTTTATTCTATAGACTACTGACATTATTTGTTCCAAATTCCAAATAACAAAACATTGCTATTTAGAGCAATGTCCTCTTGGTCTTTAAAGAGAATACATTTTCTAAATCTAAATGATTCAAGTGGTTGCAGATCTGGTGAATAATGCAAAGAAAACAAGTTCATATTAATTTTTAAACAATATGAGAGTAATGTTTTAACTACGGAATGTTCAGAAATTATTAATTAGTGGAATGACCCTGATTTGCAGTCACAGCTTTTAAGTGTCTTGGCATGCTCTCCAAGAGTCTTTCACATTACTTTTATGCCACTTTTGGGGCAAAAATTCAAGCCGCTCAGATTTATTTAATGGCCTGTGACCATCTATCTACCTGAAATACCCCAGATCTTCATTGATCCTCCACCACATTTCACTGTTGGTGTGATACACTATGGCTTGTAGGCCTCACCAGGTCTCAATATAACCATAAGACAAGGAGGCTCAAAATTGTACTCTATGGTCCTCTACAGTATGGTCCAATTTCTGTGGTCTTTTGCAAACCTCAGTCTGGCTCGCCTTTTCTTCTCATTGATAAAAAGATTTTTTTCTGGCTTGCACGACTCTAGGAGCCTGTTTTTGACCCGTCCTTGGCGTGCCCTTCACAACAGCTTCAGTTTGCCCCTCTCTGAAGTTAACTTGATGTCATCCTACGGTTGCTGAGTGACATTCAAATGAGGTTGCAGATGGGTTTGCGCTCTCTGCCAGTTGGTAGCTTTGTTGCCCCTAATATGTGCTGCTTGACCTTCTTCTTGTGTACTGACTTCTTTGAAATTTAAAGGTTGGAAACAACCTGATGCTCACTGTATCCCAGTGCCAGTAAAGCCAGGACTGCACCATTTTTTCATCACTCATGAGTTTTATTTTTTGCTCTTTTGGCATGATCAGTGGTTGTTGTTAAAATTCCGATTACAAGTTTGAAGTGCTACTTTTGACACTTTTGTTTTTGCCATCGAGCTAGTCACATTGCAAGAATAGATTGATGATCACAGCAGTGGTTTTTATACTTTTCCTCATTAAAGAATATTTGATTAGGTGAGCATCTAATCAGTGCCCCATAAAGCAGAATGAGGTGTGCTTTATCAGTGCTTCCATTCTAGTGTGTGTTGGAATTCAACACACACTAGAATGGAATGGTTGCTTAACTTGTAGGGATGCTAATTTAAAAAAAGTATTTAAAAAAAGCAGTGGTGTCTCATTTTTTCCAAAGCTGTATACTGTACATTCATTAACTTTATAAAGTTGATAGGTTTATATCTTTATTGCTTATCTAAGACCAGACTGTCATAAAAAGAAATCACCAGATCCCAAACTTACCTGTTCCAGCCCTGCTCCCTCTGCCACAATCAGCACAATGACGTTCCCAAAAGCCACAGTAAGAAGCCATCCTGCCTGCAGCACAGACTTCATACTGGCTGGGGCCTAAGGGCACACACGCTTTGGCATAAGCAACTTGAACTAATAGAACACAAGAACTAAAATGTGGTTCACTGACTTACCTGTGAATATGAGAACTCTAGACCAGTGGGCGAGAACATGACCTCCCCTGCTGTGAGGAGGACATACTGTGGGATCTGCCAGGCAATGTGCACGTTGTTTGCTTGGACATCCTCCATCTTAAGAATTTGTACTGTTTCGGGATCCTGCACAAACAACAGGCAACTGCTGATAATTTTTAGCCTGGCTACAATTCCTATATTATTATCTCATAAAGGTAGAAAAGCACAGACCATCCTATTACCATTATAATCCTAAACTGTGTACTGTTTTCTGTGAGCTAACTTCCATTGTATAACTTATAAAAAACCTTCCAGCCTTCACAATTGTCCATGTAACTGTGAAGCAAATATTCTCTTGTATCTACAGTAATAAACTATTAACCACACTAAGATAAACGTCTTTACCCCGCCAAGAATGACTGTGTACGTGGCACCAAAGTCAAGAAGCCCCAGATCAATTTGATGTGTCCGTGTGTCTGTTTTGCAAGTAACTTGCGTGTACCTGCAGGGATGATATAAAAAAGATGCGAGCATCAACCAAGACCTTGATCAGCATAAAATCTGTAATCAGTGTGATATGAAAGTCCATAAAAAGTTCATAAGAAGTCTATAAAAAGTCTATAAAAAAGAATACTTTTAGCCTAAGGAGAGATAATGAAATACCAAATGTTTCATGATTGTAATTAAGTATAGCTTGGTGGGATAAAATACTCACTTTCCTCTTTCAACACTTAAGCTCTCAGAAATCCCATAATTGCTTGGTGCAAAGAAATTTACACTGCCTATTGTTATGTTCATATCTTCTGGGTGAGTATTAATGAATCTAAAAGAAAAGTCACACATTTATAGTTCACTGCAATCCAAGTATTACTATGCAAAGTTTGATAACTTGCAAAACATGCTATCCAAGTTTTACTATGCAAAGTTTTATCATTAAAGATTACCCATGCAGTTAAAATGTAAGCTCAGAAACACCCTGTCCTGTTCAGTGTGATATTTATTCACTATTTATGATTCACCGAAATTGTACTGTACCTGAGGAAGGCTTCTCCATTCTCAGATTTCTCGATTTTATCCTCCTCCTTCATTTTAGTTACAGAAAATATATAAAGAAGGACAAGAAAATCACTACAGTCCAAAATTACAATTATTTCAAGATCCTGAAATAATCTAATGTATTTAGATGTCAATTGTGGTTTTATTTTGAAAGTAAGTAAAAAAAACCCTTTAAAGACTCACCTGTTTACACATAATAGTACTGCCCTCACTATACAATAAGAGGCTGTAGGCAGTTTTCTCCTGGGCGTTAAGTTCGCACTGGTGAATCGCTCCATTTTGAGAGACATTGACTGTTAAGACTTTATTGACGTCTTCAAGAGGAAGTGTAGTATATCCCATAGGATCCTGACAACAATGATTATATTATTTAATTATTTGCTTTATATTTATTAGACACGTTTATTTTAAACTAAACGTAAAATAGTTTAACAGAAAACCTCACCGTATATGATTCTATTTTGTCAGGGAAAATGTTATGTCCTAAAATTACAGATACAGGCTCTCCATCAACAAGGTTAAAGACTTGCAGCAGACACTCCTTGGCTGGTGGAGGTTCCACAACTGTTTTCTTTGTCAGAAAATGAAACATTAAGTACTGACAATTTCTAAGCAATCCATGTTAATTTATAACATTATGGTATAGTCAAAGAGTGTCTGAAGACATACAATAACATTAACTTCCACTACAGTTGCAGCACAGAAAGCAAGTGCAGCAAGGATCATTCCTGCCGCCATCTTCCTTAGAGGCCTGAGCACAGGACAAAGATATGAAAGTTACACTAAAATAAAGTCTACAGTTTGATTATTAATTTAACTTTTTTCTCTCGTGTTTGAACAAATGTGCATGGATATAAATGGCTCATAATCAAACATCCAGGTGATAAGGCAGAAAAACAGCAAGTGGTTATGAAACTGAGGCACTGCAACACTTCTGCCTGATGTCACGTCAGAGTGCATTTTATAATGCACATATAACAACACAATAATGCATAGTTGTGAGTAAAATGTAAAAAGGACACTAAAAGAAAAATACCAACTGGCAAACTGTGTGAAGATGAATGAAGTCATCTTCTGTTTAAGAATATTAAGGTCTGCAATGTTTTTCTGTACAAGAACCACATAATGAATGTTCAACCTTACATAATCACTGAAATTGCATATGATGTTTTGCACTTTGCTAGACAATAAAAAAAAATAGTTTAAGTGTACTTAGAATGCTGTTAAAAGTTTATTGGTACTTTCCATTTCACATGGATATGTTGTTTTGGCTGTACTTACGTGAGGTTGATCCGACAAAGGCCGATGAGCGGGTACACACCCATGTCAAAGACAGGGATGAACACCAGAATGAGCAGAGCATTTAGCATCTTAACAACAGGGAAGGGGGGAAATACATGATGCCTCTTAGAGAGCTCAATAACCATAATGATCAGAAAATCATAAAAAATATATGGCTGATAAAACAGATAACAGTAAATGTGTTGCTTAAATTTTATGGTAGTTTCTTAGTAACATCACCATATCACTAAGCTTTAATAGTGCTCCAGACTGAGGAAAGATTTGTGTAAATGGGTACCTGCATTTGATCGGGCTTTATCACAAAGCCTCCACCCTGTAAAACATAGAAAAAACAGATCAATGGCTGCAACTACAACTCACAATTGTTCCTGTTTCACACCAAGTCAAACTCCCTTTCCCATGTATGAGTGGCATTCAAGTCAAACCAGGACTTTCGATTGCAAAGAATAAAAGAACAGTTATTAGAGTAAAAACTACCTTTATGTCTCTATATAATTCCCTGCTACACTAATGCACTTATCCAGCGATTCACTCGTGCTTGGATACCATCAATGTAGAAAGTTTTTTTAGTATGCCAGAGCTGTCTGAAATGCTGGCCTCCCAGGAACTTCTTTGGAGTATAGTCTTGACTCCTTGGGAGTCAGGACTATAGGGGGGGATGTGGCAATAACTCTCTGCTGAGTTTCTGTAATGTGCAAGTAGCATTGGTGAATGACTGTGTGTACAGCCACCTTAGCCGCGAACGTCATTCACGGAATAACTGACTTTTTTAAAACTTTGCAGCATTCAAATGTTTTATTGCGGCAAAGAGTCTCATCATCATTTTACACCTTCATTCACAAAAAAATCTTGATTTGACCTGTCACAAACTGTAATAGAGATATAAAAGAAAAAAAAGCCTATTGCCTTATATACAAGAATTTACTCTTTAATTCCTATATTATGATAGAGGTTTTCAAATCCAATTCTACACATTTAAGGGGTTTCCATTCTGTACCTCATTAAAGTAGAGTTTACTGTTTCCTGTTAACTTGATAATTATCTGATAATTTAAGTCAAGTGCCAATCTTGTGGAAATCACAAAGAAGGCACAAAAGTGTACAGGGCCAAATGTTCCCAGCATAGTAAAGGAGAAACACAGATACAAATAAATCAATGACTGCAGTGTACGGTATATTCACAGACTTTATTATTGTCAATTATCTTAAGAGAGTAATGGATCAGCTCTGTGATAACTCATCACCGAGAGCTACCACCTTAAACATTTCAGTATTTCCCTCCTATACCTCACTTATTAAATAATTATCAAGATGTCATTATCATTTTGGAAAAATAATTCTTAACTTAGCTCAATGGAGTACATGGGGTGCTTTGTAAAATTATCATTAGCCTAATAAAAAAAAAAAAATAACCCTTGGCAGATACTGTATGTGAATGCTCAGTGGACTTACCCATGTAAGTCATGTAAAGAAATTATAAAGGTCTAATCCGGGAAATACATTGCAATCTGGGAGATTTTGTCTATATAATATAATATAACAATGAGCCATGCATTTGTCACTTAAACTTTATTACCCAATTCACAGTTCCCTGTAATCATGTGGTCGCTCAAGGGACACAAAGCCTCACAGTCATGTTACAAAACCACACATGACACATTAAATACCATCTGTATGAACAAAGAAATGTTTTTAAAGAAAGGACAGAAGACTTACAAAATCCATGTTCATCCGAGTGGCCTGCAGAGTCCAGCGTGATCCCTGATAAAAACAAATAAAAAAGGTCCATTCTGATTTGTCATTTTTAAGTAAGACACATGTTATGTTATCTCTCTCTCAATTATCTCCTAACTGTATTTAACAGAAGAATTATAAACCAACATTTGGGACTACAGTAATCAAACAAGTGTGATGTTACTTTGTAAGATCTTTTACCTGCTGATCAAAGAGAGCCCAAAACATGGGCAATGGAATGTAGAGAACCAACACCCGGAGCACCATTTTAATCTCCTGAATAACCTCTTTCTGGTAGCACATGACACAAAAAATGTATCTCAACACATATTTTTCAAGGGCACAATATGATGCAAGTTTTATAAATATTCATACCGAATACTTTTCCTCAGCCCAATCTAGCCAGTGATTCCTTTTTGGGCTTTTCTTGCTGCTTCTCCATCGATTGCGTATGGCAAACTGATTGGCAAATATTAATTAATTGGAAGTAGTTAGAAATTGTACAAATACACTTTTAATCTGTCAAACTATTGTGTGAAAAACATTTCTTACCCCAATGCATTTGCAGACATTCAACAGGACATTTCCCTCCGGTGGGGACTTTTTATATAGTGTACTGCCAGCAATGAAAACCACTACACAAACACAGACACAAAATATCAAACTGGTGCCAGTCACCAACTCAAGTTTATAAAAATGTTCCTAGAGTAGCTTGTAGGAAGGCAAATCTTCCAAACCATTCTGCTGTAGAATAGCACTATGATGCACAGACTAAGAAATGAGGCCACTGTTTTTACAAGGTATCCACAATGCAGACTAAGGTTAAGACTCACGGCTTCTGATCTGTTTGGGGATTCACATTTAACAGACTGCCAAAACAAACTTTAACAATTCAAAGACAATACATGCATATAAATACAATATGATACCTGTGGTGACCTACAGTATATGCAATATCACATACATAATAATTTTTTTTTTCATAATTTTTTGAGCTGCTCTGAACCTGAACATGTGCATAAACTTACCTAATGCGACCATCATTAAAGCCGCAGGGACTCCAAAGGCTAGAGCATAGCAGTCACCTCCAAAACACTGAACGTCACCTGTGTTGTAAAAATTAAACCTGCACTTAGAGTATAACCACAGGTATGGGTAAGCGTGTAAGTGCATATGTGGAAACCATTATCATGTCCAGCAATATAGGATTAACCTCTGAGAATCGGTGTGATGAGGGTCGAAAGCACACTCCCAGCATTGATTGACATATAGAAGATTGAAAAGAACTTCCTTCTTTCTACTGTCTGAGAAACACAAAGAAAATACACAATTAGGCATAAAATTACAAGCATAATTAAGGAAAAAAGACCAAAACCAGAGCAATAAGATAACAAAAAAAGCGTAATTTACAAACTGTAGCATAATTGTGACTATGGTAAAAAAAAACACTTGACTATCTCACATGCTCTTCCTCAAATTGGTCTCCACCAAATGCTGCAACACAAGGCTTGATTCCACCGGTCCCAAAAGCGATGAGAATAAGGCCAATCATGGACAGAGCACTGTGATAAGACAAAAAGACAAAAAAACAGACTGGGGAAAAAAATGCACAACTCACACATTGTAATGCATAGCTCAATTGTTATAAAGACTTACATGTGTATATCGCTGCTCCCTACATCTGGAATCGCACCAACAGACTTTATGACATGACCCAAGACATAGACGATTGACAGATAGATGATGGTTCTGTAAACACACCACAATCACCTCTGAGTCTAATGTCAATCAGGTGTATTTTGTGCTTTATCTTACAAAAGACCACTGGAGGCATTTTAACATACCTGAACTTCCCGAGCCACGAGTCAGCTATGATGGCCCCTATTACTGGAGTAAAGTAGCACAGGCCAGAGAATGCATGGTATATAGCAGTGGAGAAATTCTTGCTCCAGTGAAGGTAATGGATGAAGTAAAGTGTGAGCACCGCTTTAAGTAGGAGAGAAATCAATGGTACAGGTCAAAAAATATTTCACACGCTGTGCAAAATGTGGGAAAACGTGGGGGAAAAAGTGGCTTTGTGGATATATGCGCTTGTCCATTACCTTTCATGCCATAATAGGAGAATCTCTCACAGAACTCATTGACAACGATAAAGGAAATGCTAAGCGGATAATTGGTCCCACATATTTTCTGTAAGAGCACAAGGAAGAACATAAGGACACAAACTAACCAGTTCTGATGTGAAGGTTTCCTTTTACTGCACTTACTGAAAATGACACATAACCACATGGGAAAACTTCCCAAACGGCTTCATTACTCTGAGACGTAACACATTAACTCATTCGCTTGTTGCAGTCAGGAAAGTTCAGCTGTTTTTTTTTTGCATTTACTATTAACCATGTTGAAACATAGCACTAACAAGGAGATATTAAAATATATATATATATATTACTGGTGACTTCTTTCTTTCGACGGGTCGTTTCTCCTCCATGTTATTAGCTAAAAAAAGAAAGAAAGAAATGAAGGAAAGAGGGAAAACAAAGTTATCTCGAAAAAAAAAATAAACAAACCGAAAAGGCCACATTCAGTAGTAAGATATCTAACATCAAAGTATATAAAGGAAGCATCATGGTGTGTGGCATTATTATGTGACATATGCGATATTTATTTCTTATCCAAAGGTGTTTCACATTATTATTCTTAACATGTTAAAAATAGCCATGTTTTTATCTTTTGCTGCAGTGCAGAGCCTAGAAAATGAGATTTCATGTGCTAGAGTAGATATTTTGTTACAGAAATTGTGCCTTTGAACTGAGACTGCTCTTACATCTCAGTTAGAATTGTAACTTTTCATTTTAGACAGGCTTTCATTCAGGTAACTTTGTCTTAATTCTAAAGTCAGATACTAACAAACAAACAAACAAACAAACAGGAAAAACTTCCCTAAAAGGCTGACAGTGCAGCGCTGCTTTCGTAAACAACTCTCCTCGCGGTGTTACAGTATCTTTACTACAAATATTTAGCACAGCTCAACACCTCTCTCACTCAGTCCCTTTTCCCTTGAAAACGAAGTCAGTTTCACGACATGCGATGTTTTGACCACGCTTGAGTAATCCTCACGTCAACCAGTCACTACATATGTGTTGGTTGTGAGTCGCTTTTACTTTAAATAACACCTTATTACCGTTAGCTTGATCGTCTTTGCAAGTCTTCAGCCCGTGTTTGTGTGTTGCAGTAGCACTCTCGGGTCTTCTCCCCACGCGTCCAAGTCCGTCCTTCAGCAGCGCGCGCGCACACACACACACACACACGCACACACACACACACTCCGCTCTGCGACTCTGCTCTTATGAGGATGTCACTTTCTTTTGGGTAATGTTTTACTCATTCTCCGCAACCTCTTTTTTTGTCATTTCAGCTTTGCACATTGTGTGTCATAAAATATTTTACACACACACACACGGAAAAGCAGTAAAGTGTTGCCTTGATTGCACAGGAAACGCCCGTTATACAGTACAGTACAGCTCAGTACACCCCCTCCAGATCCCACTCAGTGGAGTTACACACAAACACGCACCGATATATGAGAGATTAAAGCCTATATATACGGCGGTTTAAAGTTTAGAGCATAGAACCCAGCGGTGACAAACACACACACACACACACACACACACACACACACACACACTGCAGCTTTGATTTATAATCGATATTTAAATTTTCAATCTTTGTGAATTAAATGTGCGAATTAAAAAGGTTGGAAGGTTAAATAGCAAGAGCTAGTCTGTGTTATTCCACCAGAGGGCAACATCGAGCAATACCTTCAGACTGTGCATTCGCTGACAAAACGTGCTAATTAACAAGCTTTAAAATGGACTTACATGTAATGGAATTACATCCGTTCTTAAAGTCGACGTCATATACATAATCCCAATTATGTTCATACACTTTGCAACACTGCAAAATAAGGAAATTTTTAGAGGAGGGTATGCCAGACGTTGTGTGTTATATATAAGACATATTATTTGGAATCTTAAATCTTGAAATGTGTTTGTGTCTAAGTCATTTGGAAAATAATAATAATAAAAAAAAGAAGAATGCTATACTTGTCACATATACATTACAGTCAAATCATTTCTTCTCATATACTTGGTCGAAATCCTGGGTCAGAGTGCAGGGTCAGCCATGATACAACACCCTGGAGCAGACAGGGTTAAGGACCTTGCTCGACGGTCTAGACCAAGGATATGAGAAGAAATGATTTTCCTGTAATGTATATGTGACAAATATAGCATTCTTCTTTTTAAGATTTAAGATTTCAAATAATATGTCTTATATATAACACACAAAACTGCCAAATTTGTTTTCTTTTTAATAGTTTCGTCCCTGACGTATTATAGTTATTTTTGAACAGTATTCTTTGTGTTGCCTGCCCTCTTGGTTGTGTTTCTCTCTCTGTCTGGCAAGTAGGTTCAATTTGCCGCTATTTTGGAGAGGGGTGCTGATTGGAGGATCAGTCGATGACGTGTGCCTTATTCCCGCCTCCTGTGTCTCCATTGGACAAGCACTTCCTGAAACTGTATTTAAACACCTTCCCGCCTGCTGCTCGACAGACAACTGCTTGGCTTGTCAATGTGGTTTGCTAGTTCATATATGACGTATTGACACTTGCTGCCTTTTTTGATCTTGATTACTTTATTGTCCCTTTGTAAGAACATCAGTTTGTATAAGTTGTAAATACCGTCTTGTACATAGGGGTAAGTAGGGAGTCGACGGCCTAGTCAGGGAGTGAGGTAAGGCTTGATGTACTGTATTTTGGTTTGCTTTGTTTTTAGGTTAGATAGATTGGTGTGTTTCTAGTTAGTGGGGTTTTGTTTATTATTTTGGCCTGGTCGGCTCATGAAGATATTACCACATTTGTAAATACTTCTATATAGAATAAAAGAGCAGTTGATCTCACCCCCTGTTTATTTCCACATTATTTTCTTTACTTTTCAGATTTTTCTTTTCTTTATTGTTTTATTCTTTGTTGCCTAACCATTGACCAGGTTGTAACAGTAATAACTTGGAGTTTGTTTATATGTCTTATAGGGGAACAACATTCAATCTATTTGTGGGTTAAGATCGTACCTTTCATATAAAAGCAGATAAACGAACACTTAATATATTTTGATTTTCTTTGATTGTCCATGCTTCTTGAAATTAGACTAAGTGTGACATGGGTGGTTTGCTAACATTAGTTTGACATCTAACCGGCATCATCACAACTAGCAGCTCCTGGGTAGAGGATGACCTTAAAAGGGTGTGAAAAGGTAAAAAAAAAGAAAAAAAGATCAAAATCAGTTTGGGTGACACTGTAGCTCTACCCGAATTTGAGACAAAACGGAGAGAATTTGCACATCTCATTGACTGAATCAGCTGCATGTCTCGGCTCTCAGCCATAAATACAACAAAAGCTCTGAGCACAGAATATACACACGCATCGCTTTGTTTATCTGCTCATTAGGGATGGTTTGGGAAGATAATTTTGCTCCTCTAACTTATTCATTTATATTTATTTTAAATTTAGTGTCTGTGTTAGTTTTTTTTTATATGTACTGTACAAGTCAAAACCTTGGACACAAGTTCGGATCTATTTTCTATATTCTAGAATAATACTGATTTTGAAAACTGAAAGAACATAAATGGCATTTGGTAATTACATAATAACAGTCCGTTATTATAATAAAACACAAAGCTTAGCTGTTCTGGAATAATTCTTTCAAGAACAGTATTGTCAAGTGCATTTGCAAAACCCATCAAGCACCATGATGAAACTGGCTCTCATGAAGACCTTCCCAGGAAAGCAAGGCCAAAACTTGCCTGTGCTGCAGAGGAGAAGTTCATTTAGAGTTACCAGCCTGAAAAATCCCCAATTAACAGCAGCTCAGATTAGAGCCTTGAAGAAGGTGTTACAGAGCAAAAGTAGCAGAAACATCTCAATATCAACTGTTCAAAGGAGATTATTGTATATTTTGGATGCCTTCAGCAGTTCTAAAATTAGAACAGATCATGGAATTAGAATTACAGTAGTCCAAAGTTTTGACTGGTAGTGTATATGTATATACTGTGTATATACTGTATACACTTTCTCTGTTTAAAGTTCTATTCCATTTAATTATTTGTATTGTCCTTTTGTCAGGTAGGTTAAGGTCAAAACTGTTAAAAGTGTGGCATGTAGGAATGAATTAAAATTAAAGTCACAAGTCAGAGTTAATTCTAAGAAGACAGAAGACAAACTTGCAACAAACATCTTACAGAGAATTTGTACTAAAGAAGTTTTAGAGAAGTAGAAGTAGTTACAGAGAAGAGAAAGGGGAAAAAGAGAAGAAAGCGAGAGAAGGAGCCTTTAGGGTGGAAATGAACAATTCCTTTGTGGTCACATTATTCTAGCAGTATAAACAGAACAAAATCATTAATGTTTCATCTTAAATTGTTAAATCATCATCCATCACACATGAGCAGGATGGCCCGTGTTTTTGTAAGGCTTTAACAAAATGTTTTTCAAATGGAGCCATATTGAACATCAGCCTCATGGTGGGACAGCAAGAATAAGTTTACAAAAGTTTAAAAGGAACACAAGTTTATTAAAATAATTTTATTAAATGTAAAAATTTAATAAAACAGCTTTAATGGTTTGTTCTAAACTGACTCTGAATGCAGGTCTACCTACAGCAACGTGCTTAAGGATGTGTCCACTCTGTGATTTTGCTGTCACTTGTGCACCTCAGGCTTGCAGGTAAGTGTTAGGTTCTCAAATTTATGAACAGAGGTGGGCAAAGTACACAAATCCTTTACTAAAAAGTAAAAGTACAAATGATACTTAACTAAAGTAGAAGTCCTCCTTTTACAATTCTGCTTGAATAAAAAAAAAAGTACTCACCTTTAAATTTACATAAGTATCAAAATCTCTCTCTCTTTTTTTCCTTCCTCCTCCTGACTGTGGACGACAGTGTCTGCAACCATCTCCATTTCTAATTTCAAGCACATGCCTTCAACATTTCACAATCAATTTCAAATCATGCAATTATGCATAATAATCAGCAGGTGGCAATATCACCAAATAGCACACAGCAGTCAGGTTATGTAAGGGAACACCATGCACAAATCAAGTGGAAAAGTATGATATTTGTATACTAAATGTGTCCACTAATAAAACTATTTGAGCAAAGTACAGCTAGGTGAAATATATACTTAAGTACTGTGCCCAATTTTTTCACCTAAGCCTGTCTTTGCAACTGGATGTTGTGGAACGAGAAAGACGCTGTAAGATTTGTAATAAAATACTATCTTCATATTAGCATTTGATCCTTTTCTTTATATATTGCAAGCAAATTTCTAGTGAAATGGAAGTGATGTCTGCTAGTACCATCAAGTTGACTTCCCTTCAATAGAGCTTTTTGCTAGTTATACCTACGAGCCATCATAGCAGTCATTCTTGAGAACTGGGACAAAACATGTTTTTAATTAGAAAAAAAAAAAGATTTCTAAAAACTAAGTTACTAAAAAGGTTGTCATTTGTACACAATATATTTATTGTGTACAAATGACAACCTTTTTAGTAACTTACAGTATTTTTGTCAACACCATCAGACTTTAAAAGATGTATTTAAATTATAAATTTTTACATATTTATTTTAAACATTTATTTCTTGAAAACATAGGTTTTGTCTAATAATGAAGTGGGCTTTTTTGTAACTGTCATAAAATTATTTTAAAATTCAATGCAGCAACTTTTAATAGCATGTAATTAGAATAAAAACTGGTTTCCTCTAAGTTATGAAAAATCCACCTTTGCTTTTTACCTAAAAACAGTAAAGAAGTATTCCTATTAATATAATCTTAACGGTAGGCAGCATCATCTGCAATAAAAATGGGCACATCAGGCCAAGCTCTGGGCTACTGAAATCCTGGATTAGACTGGATAGTGTCTACAGCGTACGACAGGCAGAAAGAAGTAGGGGCTGCTGAAACAGTTGGAGCAGTGACAAGCGGCAGTGAATTGACCGCACACTCCACTTGCAGGTAATGGTAGCACACAGGTGTCAGGAACTGCACGCGGGTGGAGGGGCGAGGAACCTCTTGTAAGTTATAAGAGAAGAGATCTTTGAAAGATATCAAATGTTTTATAGATACACCAAAACTATTAAATTTTATTATTATGATTATTATTATGATGATTATTATTATTATATTTATTATATTAACATTTATGCAACATTTAACACTTTGGAATCAATTCAAAACATTGTTAATGTAAACAAGTTTTAACATAAAACTATTTTCTAATCCAGCTTCCATATTTTTAAAACGGTGGATTACTGGTCATTACTGTTAAAATGTTGAAGCATTTAAGGTCCATGTTCGATGTCTGCCTTATGTTAGATGTCAACTAATTGTTGTTCCCCAATTGCCTATAGTGTGTGAATGAGCATGTACTGTATGTGTGTGGGCACATTAAAAGCAAGGAATCATGCTTTAAACAAAACAATAAATTAATTTTAACAAGAAATTGACAAAAACTAATGTTTTGCTGAAGAAAATGTAAAAATAATTGAAAGTAGTGAAACTAAACCTACTTTGGGTGTATTTGTCAACACTGTCACACAATAACTTACCACCGTCAGATTAATTTCTTGACGGTGTTGACAAAATTCCAAGTTATGTTAGATAACTTCTGAAATGTATCTGGGAGCCATTTTTTGTGCCTAATTTACTACAGTATATGCATAATTAATGTGTTTGAAATTCATAAATGTTACAAAAAATTATCCCAAATGTAATATAATTTAAGACTGATGGTGTTAAAATGTTATAGTTGTGACCACAGGAATAAGTGGTATCAATGTTAAATCTTTAAAATTATTATTTTTTTTAAATGTAAAAAAAATTCTCAAACTTCCAAGAACCTGAGCAGAACAAATAGGGAGTCATGAAAGGGTCCTTGAAGTTTCGGTTGACCACAAGATTGCATGACTTTATTTATTTTTTGGAAATGTTTGACAGTGTTGACAGAAACTTAGGCAAATTATAAATTAGAGCTAAAAAAGTAATGATTTTTTTTACAGCCATAATTAATTACATGTCCTTATTTTACTTAGCATGCAGTAAGTAATTGCTTTTCATATATTTTAATCAGTTTTTTTTTTTGTTTTTTTTAGCAATTTGAAAATGTGAACCCTTGTTCTGGACAAGGACTTAAAATAAAATAAAATAAAATAAAAATCATTTGAAGTAGGATTTTAAAAACTATTTTGTTATTCTGACTTGATTCAACTTATGAAATTCACCATAAACAAAATTTGAATTATTTCTGAATTTTACACGGAAAAAAATGCAATACTATGTGCTAGACATGTTTTGTCCCAATTCTCAAAAATAACTGATATGTATTTTTGCACAAGTGATACTCAGCCCCTGACTCTCCCTGCCAGGTTCCCCTTCAAGTATTGATACAGTATCTCTTTCATCTAGTTATGCTTTTACTAATGTGGTTGATTGATTCTGCTGCTTTATCTGTTCAGAATATTTAAAATGTCCTGCTGTCTAACCGATAGTCACAGAAGGCTGGATGGCATTTTTCTGGTGCCTCCAAAAATTATTACAATTTTCTAAATGAAGTAAAGTGCCTTCATCCATTATGTGTTCCCAACAACCAGGTCTGGGATCTCTGTCACTGCTCTGGAGTTCACTTAGGCCTTTTCTTATAAGCTTATAATCTAAGATGTGTAGTTCAGCTTATTCACCTCAGTGAAAAGACTTGGGGAACTTAATGCCTTGGAGAGAGGCTTGATTTGCATAAATTAGTGCCCAGAATATCCCAGAGTGGCCCCTTTGTCTTTTTGTCCACGATCATAATGATCTAATTTTGTTAGCTAATCAATTCATCCTGCTGTGGGGGTAAAACTGTAGACTGTTCCTTGTTATGAGCAGGACGTAGCCTATGGTACAGTGTAGACTGTACATTGTCTCCTTGATCATTTGATCAACTGTTTGTCACAGGGGAAAGCCACAGAGAGGAACTCTGCTGTCTAACAACAGACTGTAGCCAGGCAGCAGAGCTCCTTTAGGCAGCATGAGTCCATTTCCAGGATTCTCTGTCATTCAGAATCAGCACTAATCTGAGGTAGAAGGTTCCAGGGAAAGATGGTTATATATACACTACCGTTCAAAAGTTCGGGGTCACTTTCTAACTCCATGATGGTTCCTGATTTTTATTTCTTTCTACATTGTAAAGGAATGCTGAAGGCG
>JAOVVB010000049.1:9534791-9552010 GCA_028570985.1 Heterobranchus longifilis
AATACATTTGTGCAATATTTCTTTTCATTTACACTACATTTCAAGTGCAATATGTAACTTACTGTGTGCTATATTTAGTTCTATTTTTACTTCTATTTATTGTTATTTTTCTTTACATTTTTATTTCTTTAATTATTTTTTTCCCCCTGTCTCATCAATTTTTTTTCCTTTCTTCCTGGTAAATTAATCAAAGCAACTGTATAACCAAGACAAAGTAATTTCCCTCTGTGATTAATAAAGTTCTTCATTGGAAAACAACTATATACACTATATTGCCAAAAGTGTTTAGTCGCCTGCCTTCACATGCATATGAACTTGAGTAATATACAATTCTTAATCCATATGGTTTAATATGACGTTTGCCCACCCTTTGCAGCTGGGTAGGCTTTCCACAAGGTTTAGGAGTGTGTTTATGGGAATATTTGACCATTCTTCCAGAATGGCCTTTTTGAGGTGAGACACTGATGTTGGACGAGAAAGTCTGGCTTGCAGTCTCCGCTCTAATGCATTCCAAATGTGTTCTATCGGGATGAGGTCAGGACACTGTGGAGGCCAGTCAAGTTCTTCCACACCAAACGCGCTCATCCATGACATTATGAACCTTGCTTTGTGCACTGGTCCGTAGTCATGTTGGAACAGTTCCCACAAAGTTGGGAGCATGAAATTATCCAAAATGTCTTGGTATGCTGAAGCATTAAGAGTTCCTTTCACTGGTACTAAGGGGGCGGGCTGAGCCCAACTCCTGAAAAACAACTTCACATCATAACTCTTCCTACACTAAACTTTACACTTGGCAAAATCCAGTCAGACAAGTTATGTTCTCTTGGTAACCGCCAAACCCAGACTCATCCATCAGACTGCAAGACAGAGAAGTGTGATTCGTCACTCCAGAGAGCACGCCTCCACTGCTCTAGAGTCCAGTGGCGTGCTTTACACCTGCATCGGATGCCTTGCAGTGCACTTGGGTTATGTAAGGCTTGGATGCATATGCTTGGCCATGGAAACCCATTCCATGAAGCACTCTATGCACTGTTCTTGAGATAATCTGAAGGCCACATGAAGTTTAGAGGTCTGTAGCTATTGACGCTGCAGAAAGTTGGCGACCTCTGTGCACTATACGTCTCAGCACCTGCTGACCCCGCTCTGTGATTTTATGTGGCCTAACATTTCATGGCTGAGTGGCTGTCATTCCCAATTGCTTCCACTTTGTTATAATACCACCAACAGTTGACTGTGAAATATTTAGTAGTGAGGAAATTTCATGACTGGACATATTGCACAGGTGGCATCACGGTATCACGCTGGAATTCGCTGAGCTCCTAAAAGGGACACAGTTTTACAAATGTTTGTAGAAGCAGTCTGCATGCCTAGGCGTTAGGTTTTTTTATTTTCCAAGAGAGAGAGTAAAAGAATGTTGTAGCAGGTAAAAACTTGTTTCACTGGTGTCCCATAACATTATTACAACCGGATAAACAAGTACATCATCAGTAGCAAAGTACTGCGGTATAAGAGAAAACACATTTAGTGTGGAGGAACTTTGAACTAGGGGCGCAATTGCTTTTGCTGAGCAAAACACAGAAAATCTATTCATATGCATTCATTCTAGCCCATAGACTTACAAAGATATGAGTCTGTATACTGTCTGTGACTGCAGAGACAGGGGTTCAAAAGCATTTTTAAAATCAGCCAGAATGAATAAGGCATGGCAAAAACTGGTATTTGTCAGAAGAAGAAGAAATAACAATGGAAATAACAATAGCAAGGGCATCTAAGTGCCATAATGAAAGTAATTAATTGTAGGCTATTATTTTCCTATAACTGGAATGCTGTCATCCTAGTGGTTAGCATAGTGGCCTTGCACCTCCAGGGTCGATGGTTTTGGTTCCCGCCTCATGTCTGTGTGCATGGAGGTTGCTTGTTCTTCCCATGCTTGGTGGGTTTCCTCCCTTAGTCCAAAGACATGCAGATTAGGCTAATTGGTGTTAACAAATTGCCCATAGTGTGTAAATGGGTGTGTGGGTGTATGCCCTGCGATGGATTAGCACCCTGTCCAGGGTGTACTCCGCCTTGTGCCCAAAATTCCCTGGGATAGGCCCCATGCTTCTTGTATAGGATAAGCAGTATAGACGACGAATGAATGAATGCTGTCATGTCTTATTACTTTTTTTTATTTTATTTCATTTTACAGGAGCTGTGTCTGTGAAATCATACATGTGGTTGCAATGTCAATGGTATTTGTCTGATTGCTGTATAATGTGTCAACTGTTTTGAAGTTTATTGATGTTGAACACTGGCAACAAATCAAAACCAGTTCCTCATAGCCAGTAAAGTGTTTGATTCTGATGTGTCAAGTTACTTATTTCAAAAAGCCAAGAAGAACTAAAAGAAATACAGGGTGCTAAAAACCTGGATGCATATATAAAAAAGGCACATCTGTAAAATTTTGTAGCAACTTTTAGCAACAGGAGAATAGTATCAGATTTCATTTAACAGACAACGCCTATGGATCCAGACTTTTGTCATGAATACATGACATGAATTAAAGCAAGAGACTATGATCATATTGTTCTATACACCTTTAATGTTAAAGCACTATTTGTTGAAGCACATTTATTATATCAAACTCCAGGCTCTAATAAATTACACCATCTTCCAATACTATTTGTGCGGAGATGCAGAACTTACTGTAATCTCTATGAATGTTGCATCATCAAGGATAAGAAACCAAAGCAGGATAAAGATGAATGTAGTGGAAAGCAGAAAACATTCATTTTGACTGGATTGTTAAATAATAAGCAGCCTTGGTTACATATCTGATCAAAAGCACCTACCATCTACAGGTTATAGCACTACAATTGCTCTAAGCACCATTCTTAGAAAAAATGTGATTATGACAAACACATTCAAGTATTGCAGGCTGTAAGCAAGATATGAATGAGATTGAAATTATTACAGATTATATTGTAAAATGAATAACATCAATTCCAAGTAACCACAGTATGTCGCTCTGGTACCTGGAGCGACAAAACAAAGAGCCTCAGACAACAAATAAGACATTGTTTCAAAAAGTCATATCTCTCACACCTTTGGCACCCATACATGCTTCCTGAGTGGAAGTAACTGTGTTTAAAGAAAATAAAAAGAAAGAAAAAAAACATCTATAGAAATAGGTTCTACACAGTTGCATTTAACAAAATAAATAATTAAATTTATATGACATTTTTCACAGTTTTTAATCAGTCAACCACACAGCACGTCCGGTGTTGACAAAACACTGATGTTATGAAGAAAGAAATGTTTTATAAGTAAAGGTTGATAGGAAATTAAAAATCCCCATATCACAGTGTTAGTGAAGGGGCAGGTCCTGATAACCCCATCTCTTATTTATACGACAAACAGCAGGCCGAGCGTGCACTCAGTCGTCATCGCTCTCACTGCCAGATTCACTCAGCTGAAGATCATTTTCTGCATCAAAATGTAGACATTTAACAAGTCAGTTGAATAAGTGTCAGAGTACACCATACACTATACACATTAGCTTTGCATAAGTATCCCCATCCCTTTTCAAAGTTTACAACCTGGAACAGAATGACCCTATTTACCAACTTAATTTCTTATTTGCTTACCCAATTGTTTTTTTGTTTACATCTGGTTTACACATGTCTAATAAAGCACAAAGATGTTTCCTTTTATTGTGACACAATAGTTGATTTTTAGTTTTTTTAGTAATTGCATCTTTGTTTACATTAACAAATCAATTATTTCATGTCAATTTTAATTTATAATTTAATTTGTCAAAATTAATTACCAAAACATTTAATTTAATTTCTGTAAATGGTCTCAAGTTCCACCTGCAGTACCTTCATGGCCCACTAGAGACCCCCACACACTTAGGGAAACACTGCTTTAGAAACTGTGTGAAAATCCCAAAAGATGTGCAGTTTCTGCAATCAGTTTTTGAAACCAGGCCACCTGTCACTTACAGTATGAACATGCCACTCGGGTCAAAGTCACCCAGTTCAGTTTTGCTGCCCTATTGTTATGCATGAATGAGGAGGTAAGTGTACAGATGTTTCTGATAAAGTGGTGGGTGAATGCATATACACACACCCACTGACTTTCTGAAGAATATATTTAGAAGAGTGTGTAAAACAAAAAGATTTGAAACCGATGATGCGTGTGTGTTTCTCTTTCAAAGCGTGGCTGCTTTGCTCTGTGTCCTGAGGTTGTACACATACAAACCTCCCATATGTGCATATATTGAGCCAATTCTTAAAATCGGGTGTAATATCTGTAATTTTTTAGATATTTTTCATTCATTTCATATTTCGTAATTTTACAAACTGTGAGACAGATTGTTTCAATGTTCATGACCACATAGAAGTGATCATGATAAAACGAATTTAACTTTTGGTATGACTGATATTTATTTGGTGATTGGACTACTTTTGCCTCGACTGACTGAAATTTTTACTCTGCATCAAACCACTTTGTACCATGCATCCCACTGGAAAAAGAAAGTTCGAAATCCCATAATTAAAGACTATTATAAAAGCAATGGGGAAGGGTTGTCCACAGGCTTTTTAGCAATCCTATAGAATATATAAATGAACTAGAATCCTTACTGAGTGTGTTCATGAGGTGTCCACTGCCCTCTTCCGAGCGTTCCTGAGAGGTGACAATAGGCATGCTGAGGGTGGACATGGGCACAGAGTGAGATCTGCCTGACGAAGGCCGAGTTTCATCATCAGAGTCACTGCTGCTCGAGCTGTCCTCACTGCTGGAGGAGGAGGAGCTTTGAGAGTCTGACGAGCTGTCACCACTGCTCATCTGATCCATCACTCGCGCCTCAGCCATCAATTCTAGAAAGTAAGTGCAAAAACGTCTGTCAGAATACAGGACACCAAGCTTGAGATGGAATCTGAACAATAAGCAGTCCTTCTGGAAGATGTGGCAGATCTTTGTAGATAAAGAGGTGCTAAACAGGTTTCAACTTGTGAAAGTCCAGTTGGATAAAATTCCATTACAAGTGGCTCCCACTGAATGCCAACATACGAGCTCTGTCTAGAAAGTATCCAGTCATGGAATATAAAAAATAAAGAGACTTATTAAAGAAGATACAAGAAGCATTGTACATAAAACAGAGACACCCATCCAAAGTAGGCACCTCACACACCTCTCTCAACATCTCTTGAAAACACCGGAATTGCCATCAGCTGCCTCGACAGATTTTCCTGAATGTCATCAATGGTCTGAATCTCTTCCCTTTTAAAAGTGATTTTACTTTTGTAAATGTATGTTCACCCAAAATTCATTGCTTTACTCGCTCAGCCATATTGAATGTGACCGCCAAACAGTACACATGGTCACCCAATGTCATATAGCACACCCTGACTAGTAAAGTAAAGCCGTCATTGATCACGCATGGGTATTCCATTCCACTCTCCTAGACTACCAGGCTACATCAATGTCACACAAACTGGTCTTGTTATATTAACAATGGCTGGATACTTTCCAGACAGACCTTGCATAAGGAAGTTTAAAGTAGTTTTGTAGTGTTTTGCAGAAGACTTTTATGTAACCAACTTTCATAAGTGCCATAAACTATGGACAGATGAGATACATGTTTGACATAGGAGGAAATAAACACAATATTCTTTGTCTCTTTGTAATTGGAGTATTCTAAAAAAAAGAGGATCTGCTACAGAAACATGAACATCTAATACTTCTTCACAGTATTTGCATCTGGACCAGCTGAACATCCCTACTTCAAAACAATAGAAATTTGAGATTACCTCTCTCAATGTCATCCATGGGAGAAGCAGGAGACAGTTTTTCTTTTACAGGGGAGCTCTTGGAATTGTTTGCGGCTTTCCCGCCATTGCCACTCTTCATCTGCTGGCTGAGCTTCGTGGTCTGCTGCTCCAACCGTGACTGAATCTTACTGCTGCCCTCCGCTCTGTGTTCAAACAGAGAGCCATAAACATACTGTATACATTCCTGAGAGAGAGAGCATTAACACAGGACTGTGAGAAATACACACCTGGTCTTTTTGACTGAAATATTGCTACTAAGTTTCTCCAGACGATATTCTCCCGTGTCATGGTTTACGATAAGTATACACTCCTTCATATAAGGCCTTTTGGACCCTTTAAACACTGTAACTGGAGCAGTGGAGCCCTGTGGGATTGGATAGAAAACATATTTGCTTTATTCCCCCCATTTGTCATGGATAAGAAGTCGGGTAAATATGACATGTCTACAGGATTTACAGAGAAAGCTGTACTCATTTATCCTACCTCCAAGTTAGGCAATGTTATAGTGACTTGTTCTCCCTTTCCAACTTCCAGATCCCCTTCACATGCAGTGTCTATGGATGCTGGTTTAAAGTCATCTGTAGGTAAAAATGAACACAGGAAAAAATAAAGCTATTTGAGTCACCCTTCAGAAATGGTGCTCACAACAGCTAAACAGAGTCTCTAAATTTTGCGTTTTCTTTTTAATATTATTATTATTTTAGTGATGATATGGAAAAAAGGAGCGATGCAGAGGAGTGATACATCTACCACATTTTTGCAGCTGACAAAACGACCAGACTGTGGGTCGACACCCACCGACCAGACTTAAGGGATTCTACACCCTACCTAACACTAGCTTTTACGTTTTTTCTTTTTCTTTTTTGGGATTCAATCTGACCAAGCCTAGTCGAAAGTGGAGTAAGTGGAAATACAAAGAGAAAATTAAGCGATTTTCATGAGTTTCTCTCGTGTGGTATTGCTTAAATATTACACGTAACTTTATTTACAAAACATCCCGTATAAGATGATAATTTCACAGTGCACACAAAGATACCATCAGGTGCACACATGATAAAAACGTTACAGTTAGTACCATTTCTCTGTAAACAAACATGTCATCTCTCACGCTCAGGATAAACTTGTGTTACACATCTGCTGTTTTGCATGTAACTGCTTAAAAAAATTATTTCCTCATATGTGGCGACTTTTGTGATAATAACAGACATTCTACACAATTCAACAAATTTTACTTTGTTATTGATGAGTCTCCATATCATCTTATTTAATCCCTTTATTTTTTTTCTTAATCTTCCAATGATTTGATTTTACTGTGCTGCATTTGGTTGACAACTGCTGTCTTTAGGCAGGGTTAGTCTAGGGTTAGGGTTGTCTAACCCTAACTGGACTAATTGTTTGTTGACCTGCAGATAGATTTGAAACAGATATTTTAATCCTTCAACTTGTCAGCCATCATGAACAGTTCTCGATCAACCCAACCATGATCAGTCATCCAAGGCTTTTTCATCACTGATCACAACTGCTTTTTAATGATCACCTTCATCATTTTAAGATCAGCCTTTATTCCTCACATACACATTACTGGCCAGTGAAATTCTTTATTCTTCCCACATCCCAGCTTCTTGTTTGTAGGCTGGTGTCAGAGCGCAGGTTCGGCCATTACAAGGCCCCCCTGGAGCAGACGGGGTTAAGGGCCTTTCCACCACTTTCCCTAAACACTCGTCTTGATCATATAAAAGTAAACGTGAGATATTACATATGTAACTGTTTCCTTTGTGATCATTTCCCAACTAATTACTATTCCTGCTTTTTGTTTTGTTCTGCATCCTTGATTATAATATTTTAGTAACATGACCAAATAACTTAAACCTTTCCTTCTTCATGTAAAATGCAAAAATACAATTTTTCTAAATAAAAATACACGTGCAAAAACTGTCCATGACGTCTTCCGGCGACTTTTTTAAGCATGCATTACTTTCCCCTGAAAATACTTGACTACAGTGGTTTTACCAGCAGAGGGCGCAGCTAACACTGCACGTGAAGCGGCGCTTTCCGTCTGTTCCTTTCTCAATTGGCTGAAACAGCTTTTTTCATAATTTTTCTAACAATATTTTAAAAATCACATATGAACACTTGACAAAGCTTTACCTTAAGGGTATGAAACTCAGGATGATAACATATACAAGTCTGAACTTAATTACTACTAAAGGCTAAATAAACTCAACACTCAGCAGGTAGTTTACCATTAATAGCTGACTCATAACATGCCTGATTCCCCGCCGACGAAAAGTAGAATAAGGTGGCATTTTCGGGGGATTTATAACTGAAAAAAATAAACTGTTTTGGTTTACTGGTTTAGGTGTGTGTATATAAGAAGATATCACTTACATCGTACCGTATGGAAAGCACTTTTTGGTTGTTTCTCAAAAGTTTCGCCTAATTTCAGGACATGTTCTTGATTATCAAAGTTTGAGTAAGCTGTCCCATTCATTCTAATGACAAGCCTTCTATCATATGTTAACTAAATTACCAATCTTTAAATGTCCACAGCATCTACGGCTGAACTACCTCACGTCAGCCACCTGAATTTAGCTGAAGAAATACAGCAACTCGTAAGGGATTTCCGAAGGACCCCAGCGGAAGTCGACTTGTCACAATAAAAGTCCCCTCACGAGCAAACCCACATACACACCAACTTAAAAGTTTTCTATTCACATTGCTGTGTTCTGACTCCTTTCCATGGAGACCAGCATGAATTTTTTCAGCAATTTGAGCTACAGTACAGTAGCTCTTCTATTGTATCGGACTACATGGACCAGCTTTACTCCCCATGAGCCTCGGATGCCCATGTTTATCAGTTTAAATTCCTTGCACCACTTTTGGTATGTCCTGACCACTGTAGAACAGGAACATCCCACAAGAGCTGCAGCTTTGGAGGTGCTCCGACCCATTCCAACACATCAACTTCAGGGACAAAATGTTCACTCACTCACTCACCGTCTATACCGCTTTACCCTGTATTTAGGGTCGCGGGATCTGGAGCCTAACCCCGCGACCCTAAATACAGGGTAAAGCGGTATAGACGGTGAGGAGGCGGTAAGGAGGCTTAGGGCACGGGGCGGGGTTCACCCTGGACAGGGTGCCAATCCATCGCAGGGCACACACACACACACACTACGGACAATTTGGGAACGCTAATTAGCCTAATCTGCATATCTTTGGACTGTGGGAGAAAACCGGAGTACCCGAAGATAAACCGGGGAGTACGGGGAGAACATGCAAACTCTATGCACACAGAGATGGTAATCAAGGCTGGCCGGAAATCGAACCCGGATCCTGGAGGTGCAAGGCGACAGTGCTCCAAAATGTTCACTTGCTGCCTAATATATCACACCTACTTCCAGGTGCAATTGGCACGAGTGGTACATCGGCATACAAATTTAATATTATACTTTATAATCTGTTCCCATATGATGTATTGCTGCATCAAATTGTGTTTTGGTTCTGTGTTTTTTAACTTTAACGAGACTTTTTCTCCAAATCATGAGGTGAATCCCGGTGACGCAAGGGGGCCAGCTGACTATGTTTATAGAGAAGCCCGAAGATGCCGACAGGCCAACGCTCCATTGTTGTTTATTTGCATACGATTGTTAGCCATTTTTTCCCCCAGCGCTTCATAAGACTAAATTCTTCTGTCTCTTTGTGGATAACTCAAAATTGGATTACTCACTATTGGGACAGAGTTACAGAACAGCATCATCGCGGTCCAATACTTTACCACACCCCCAGCAGACGAGATAAAACCGTGATTGTGTATTCTCGGTTAATTAATTGATATGAGCATTACAAACATTCTTGGGACCCAGGGTGCTATGTCTTCACTAAATCTTGCAAAAAAGCAAAAGAAAAAAAAAGTAAACTTGCTTTGCTAGAAGTACATGCGACCGGCTTGATCGTTTGTATGCCAAAACTGCTTTGCACGACGAAGCAAAACCCAGCCAAAATTTTGGTTTTTCTAAGTTTTTCGCTTGTCAGGGCATTCGTTTGCCAAGGGTCCACTGTATCGTAACTTTAGCTACTGTGATAAGGGCCGAATTGTGACAGCTACAGTAGATGACTGGGTCAGAGCAATTCCAATACTGCAGGTGTTCTGGGATGTTTCTGGTACAGTGGTCAGGCTATACCAAAATGGATCCAAGGAAATAAAAACAGTGAATTGGTCATGTGTGGGAAAGGCTCATCAATGCACATGGGGAATGAATCCTAGCCTGTGTAGTGTGTAAACATAAAAACACACAAATTAATTGAGTTAAGTGACTTTATTAGAAAGAAAATCTGCCAAGAAAACCCAACTGCTTTAAAAAAAAAAGAAAAGAAAAAAACTAAATCATACGCTAACGCCTGCTTTGTGATATTTTGGATGTTAGGAATAAAACCTGAAAACTAAATGGCAAAAGCCATTGGCGAACGCATGGAAAATGATTATTCTGCAGCTGTTTATGAACATAAATAGTCATACACTTCAAAAGAAGTGCATTTGACAAATGTTTAACAGTCAATGTTTTATACATTTAAAATCATTCTTGTCCTTGAGTACCATATTACCAATCATTATTCATCTAACACTTGAGCACAAATTGTCATTTATGGTAATGTTTACGGCTATTAACAAAATATATTATGATCTGCACAGACGCTTTGTGAGGGAAAGCGAAAAAATTAAAGAAACCATGTAATATTTTACAGGGAGACCAATACGCAGAAGAACTTGCTTTAGAATTTACTTTAACACTTCTTGTACAAATAATTTAGCCATTCATAGCATGGCTTAGATTAATAATAATAAAAAAAAGTTTGGTATCTGTTTATTATTCAGAGCACAGTGATATACTTCTAGAACCACAAGAGCTGTAACACAGCATGTGCTGGTACTAAACCATTATGAAGGTCTACACATTTTTATATTAAATATCAATTCAAATATTTACCACAAAGCACCATAATTAATTATTAAGGTATACTGGACATATCTCCAGTGACAGTGCTGAAAATGCGGGTTTGTCTTGATGAACTGATTTATACAAAGCAAATGTCTGGTTCTGGTAGCTTATTTGCTTAATTGAAAGACTTAAGAAATGCCTGGCGGAAGGAAAGCGCTGCCGCACTGCCTGTAAAATGCCGTTTGAACAGAAAACCTGGTTTAAACAGAGCCTTAAAATGAAGAAAATAATCAGATTATTTTTTAAAAACTGACAGTCCAAAAGCATATTCCTTGTCTTTTACCACAGCAATTTACTAACAATTCAAATGTGGTCCGTTTATAGAAGGAGGACACAATACTTTATATTCACACTCATGTTTAATGTTGTGGTCCTTTCATGAATTTTCTTTTTTTCATGTTCAAGCTTATAACAGCTATAAACAGTCGTCCCATCATTAGCGTTTCTTTATCCCTTGCTACTGAAATTAAGAAGAAAAAACGCATCATGTTCTGGAGAAGCTGCCACATCCTATAAGGTGAAGACTTTCATTGCTGGAAACAAACATTAAGGAGCAGCTTTACCTGTGTCTGTTACAAATCACTGACACTGGAGACTCTTTCAAAAAAAATGAGAAAAAAAAAAGAAATCCTAAACAAACATATCCTCATTAAAAACGAAAACATATCAGCAATTACACACTTTTTAAAAATGAATTTGTGTTTATCATCCAACACAAGATCCTGTGCAAGATACTATAGAAAAGATAAAGCATTAGAAGAAGTGCATTAATATAAACATGTGCTATGAGTTACTGTAAGAGCTGCTCTTATAGAAAATGACTCAACCCCCTCTGACCTAACAGATATGAAAATTAAGGTATACAGTAGTTATGTTTAATCTATGATGGTTCATTGTGTCAATTCATTGCAAGAACACCTAGAGTTGTAGTAAATAAGCCTCACTACCTATGTGGAACCATCAGCTCACTGAAAAACCGATGGTGTTACCGGGGAAAGTCTGTTCGCAAGCAGCACGACACATACTGTAGCTGTGTCGGCAGATTGAACTCTAACTGTTCAGATTCAAGTGCTGTTTTGCGAAGGAGAGGAATGGAAAGTGTAAAGCTGGCAGATGTGGACACTAAAAAAAGTGTCTATGCAAAATAATCCATTGTAAGAAACAGTGTGGACTGGTATCCTCTTTGATCTGCGTATCCCTTCTTCTTGAAGGGAGATGCATCAAATATTGTTGCACAGGGCAGGAATGAAGCTAAAAGCTCAGAATACAGATAAAGAAGTTCAGGTTTCAAATAGCTTCTTGAAGGCGGCACAGATCTCCTGGATCATGTCCGAGGTGGTCGTGGCACGGCCGTACTTGTGAAAGGCTTGATTGTTACACTGCCTGGTTAGGGAGGAAGCGCCGAAAGCAGCTACCAGTGTAGGATTCATACTGGAGAAACAAAACACTTGTATAAAGTCACTACTACATGTGTGTGTGCATGTGTGTGGGAGAGAGACGGATGAAGATGATTAACTGAAATGCTTACCCTTCAGTTGCATTTAGCGATGAGCTGAAGGCCCAATGGGAAAAGACTCCTAAAGAACCAGACAGCAGATCTCCCTGTCCACCACAGCGACGCCCACTTCCCTCTTGACTGCATGTTAGCACTGGACACATTGAGAGGCAACAAAAATAAGCGAGTGTGTTTTTAAAGACAATGAGAGAACGGTCGGATTTAATCTGACTGACCCTGATTGCCGTCAGTGATGATGTCCTCCTCTCCTTTCAAAAGCAGAGTCACGTTACCCAGTGCGATGCTCAGCTGCTGCGCTGTGACCCTAAGGTCAGTGCTGTCTAAAGTCTGATGGTGCTGTAATCCAAAATGTGAAACTCTCTTCAGATTTTTATTAACAATTTAGCATGTTAATTCACTGTCTATAAAAGTATTAATAACAGTTTCCTAGAAATATCCCTTACCATTGCTTCATAGAGACGTGTAAACTCCATAAAGTTGGGTGTTAGGATTGCTCTCTGATAACCTTGAATGACTGATGGTTCTTTGGAAACTAACCAAAGTCCATCCTGGAGGGAGGATATAATAATTATATACAAACCATTATGCGTTCATGTGCATCATTTCCAATTTTTTCGATTTCTGAATTAGCAGGAAAAAAAATCTCCCAACTCACTGCGTCAATGACTATTGGAATTCCTCTTGATTTTGACTTTTCAATTACCTCCTACCAAATATCAATATTACACATCAAAACAATCTTTACATGCAAATAGTTAAGCAAGCCTTCTAACCTACTGCTTAACCCTCTTACCTTTGCACTATTAAGGAGTTTGTCCTCCCTGCCCAAGCCTGGCCCCACGACCAAACAATGGAGCCTTGGCAACCATTTCTCGATTTCCTCCACAGCGTTGGGACTGTCTCTGTACGTTACAACATGAGAGAAAGGAGCGCTTTAAATCACCAGTGAGTGTAGATTTAACAACCAGATTAGACAGTCAGATTAATGCACTCACAGCACAGGGTGAACTATGAGCTCAGGGCTGTAAGATTTAATCACAGTGGCAGCATCTTTGGTGCAGAACACATGGGAAAGATCTGCACCCTAAAGAAAACAAAAACATACAATGACAGCGTGACACAGATGAGATTAAATTCTTCCATTTATTTTGTGCAAACATTTGTTTACACGTTACCCTACATACTATTTTCAGTGCAGAAATGGCAGCAAAGTAAGGTGCTCCAGTGTACCTAAAAAAAACAGAAGAGGATTACTGATTGGGGGAAAAAATAGGACTTGATTGTCAGTTTAAATGTAGTAGCTACTTACTCTTGACATCCTCCAATGATTCCTATGCGACCATCTTGTCCCTTGTGCTTTTTAGACGTCAGGGGAGGAATTATATTTTTAACCAATGGCAGGATGTCCATGCTTCTGTGTGCGACTCCTCCCAGGGAATATGTCCGCTCAATAACTAAAGGAAAGAGAACAATAACTCTACTGGTTCAGTCCATCATACCCTTCTCTAAGCACTATGTTTGAAAAGAAAAGTACATTTAGCTTGATATCTGATTAATGGGTCATGTAATACTTTTTCAGATTAAGTTGATGCAAATAATTCATAACATAAACGAATATGCAACGGTCAGGAGCGCAGTTCTCTGCAACTCTGAAAGCCAAAAAAAAAAAAAAAAAAAAAAGGCCTTTTCAAGCTGAACTGGCCAGATGTACAAGATCTTTATCAGCGATCAAATATGCCTAACTGAAACCAGAACACATTAGATCAGTAGTGAGTGGCATCAGCCCTGCGCAGACCTGGAGCAGCAGGAGGACTTGGGATGGCATAGTCAACCTGGCTGGTTTGAAGGCTTTGGCTGCCACCATATGGACGTGCATGGGTTACCGACGGAGCAGTCTTTGAGTTACGTGTGGACTGGGGAGCAGGTGGCGACGTGACCGTGGGTGTACTGAGACCAGCAAACATCTGGCCCAGCATCTGTAACATGTGCATCTCTCTCGTATGTTCAGTCTCTCTACGAAGATCCTCGGCTTGAAGCCGCTGCTCCTCAAGTCTATAGAAGTTCTCTTCTGCCTCCAAACTCTGTTCGAGAAACTTCTCCATAAGTTTCTCCAGTGACAGGTTTGCAAATCGCTTTTTGTGTCGCCTGCTTCCTGAAGAGGATGGCATGGTGGAAGTCTGTTCTTCAGGCTGCTTGGCTGGAACATCCGGTGCACCTGTAACAATATATATGAGAGCGAGAGAGAGAGGGAGAGAAACAAGAAGGGAGAAGGTGAGCGGATAAACCATTGTGAATGTTCTATATGTTGTGAGCTGGTAAGTGACAGTAAGTGCGGACTTACTGCTGCAGCTGCCCACAGTCACCGGGATGGGGTAGGGCGGATATTCGATTTTCACAGGGTACTCCATGTTTGAGCATTCTCCTGCAGCGTCCACATCCGATTCATGTGGCTGGTCCACACTCTCTCCATCTTCTTCAGTGCCGTCCATTGTCTCATCTCCCTCGGCACCCATGCCGTCCATATCATGCGCATCCAGCCCTGCTGACGACCTGCTGCTCAAGATCCTCTCCATGTCTTTGTAGAACCTGAAGATCTTTGCAAAGTGGCCGTTTTTCTTCGAGGCCTTTTTCGCCTGAAAATACTGTCTTTTCAGGCTCTTTACTCGCACCCGGCACTGATCCGGGGTCCGATCGTAGCCCATGTCACCCAGACGACCGGCTACGTCGCGGTAAACGTGACTATTTCGGAAGTTTCCGTCCAGCGCAGTTTGCACGTCGTGTTCTCCCCAAATAGTCAACAGTGCTCTCGTCTCCGCGTCTGACCAGTGGTATCCTCGGGTGGGATTCACTAACATGATCGAGCGGTGCAATATATCACCAGGCTCTGTTAGGCTATAACCGCGTCCAGCAAACTGCTTGATGTTTAACGGCAAACTAACGTTAGCTAAGCATCCACCTGGCCAGCTAGCCGACGTTAGCCAAAACCTAGAGCTAACGTTACTTTTCTAGCTAACCGCCTTTTTGACTTTTCTTCGCGTACGCCATAATTCCTTTTGGCAGTTGCTAGAAAACCGAATCTCATTTATAAATATATCAATCAATCTTCTGCGCGCGTTCGGGGGGAAAAATAGCAACGGCGCTAAATACAATCACGTTCCCGTTATATTACAGACAGGATTATATCAAAACTTAATCCGAGCTCCTCCTCTCTGTAGCCACAACAACACGTACGTAGAGATTTTGCGTACTACGTCATTTAGAAGTGCACACCATAAGCACAACAACAAAATAAGGGTCTGAAATCGGAATGTTTGCAACTTTAATTCGACAAGTATGCTTAATGACAACGTTTAAAATGATAATACTGGGCGTTACTGAAGGTAGGTTAGGCTGCAGATTGAGCACCCGGTGTCGGGATTTACCTTTCTCATACAGAAGAGTTACTGCAAAGCAGAAGGCTACAGTTATGAGGCGAAGGAGCAACTTTGCTTCCATGCATTCCGATCATGCAACAGCTTTCACGACAACACCGCCAGTGAACAAGTTTCGTCTTACCAATGGGCCAACTTTGGAGCGATGCAGCAAAACGGACGAATGCACGTTTAAGCAGCATCGACATCGCCTCCGCGTGTGTTCACGAGACGTCAAGCACGAGCGTTGGTTTGCTCCGCACGCTACACTATTACGTCAGTTTACCAGCCAATCAAAATGCAGGGAAAAGGCTGAGGCTGGATTCTGATTGGCTGTGTGGAAATGATCCCAACTTGTTTTCGCTGAAGCACGATCTAGATTTAAACGCTATGTAACCGACACGAGGTAATCGTAACGTGTTTATTGTATTATACTAATCGAAAATAACTAAGGTAACAGAGTGTATTTTTAATCCATCTTTATACGCGCATGGACAGGCAACTATGCCGCCCCGCCCCCATCCGGGTCATTTTCCTGCGTAGTAAGCTTTAAGAGTTGGACTTGAACTTCCCAAAAATACCCACTACAAGTTTGCACAATTCCTGTAAATCCGTTCTCCTTAAAAGTGTCCGCGTCGCTCGGCTTTGTGATTACAAGTCTGTTTATTCATGCGCTCTGAGAGTAAAATCTCAACCATGTTATGTGAGAAACAGACCAAACCGCTCGTTTTTAACTTATATTTTGCTTTCTGCTGTCATTTGTGTTTAAAGGATAAAAGTTAAACATGGCGTTTGGTCGCTGAGGGGGAACAAGCGGAGTGTGCTGAGTTCTGACCATGGCCGAGCCTACGAAGAAGAAGCTGAAAAAGCCTGACGTGAAAATTGTCTTGCTGGGTGACATGAATGTGGGGAAAACATCTCTCCTCCACAGGTACACCGAGAGGAAATTTAAGGACACAGTGAGCACAGTCGGAGGGGCTTTCTATCTCAAGCAGTGGGGACCCTACAATATCTCCATATGGGACACTGCAGGTAGGAGACCAGGCCTGTGCCTCAGACACATCCCCCAGGGTTACACACCTGAACTATTCAGTTTACAGATCAAAGTGTGGCAGATGTCATTCATTCATTCAAATTTTATTTGTCACATACATGACCATACACGGTATGGTGTGAAGGGAGATACTTATATGACTGTTCCTGACCTAAAAAGAAAGAATAGAATAGAATAGAATAGAATAGAATAGAAGATAGACAGAGTTTACTGCAGTCGGAAAAATTCCACTAAGAGCACTAGATGTAAAAATTTGGGATGAATGTGCAAAACTACCAGTTACAATAAAAATATAATTACAATAGAAATATATATATACACACACACTACCGTTCAAAAGTTGCAAGGTCACTTGCAAATTTCTTTGTTTTTGTTTAGTGATTTATTTTCTACATTCTACAACAATACTGGGGATTTCAAAAC
>JAOVVB010000049.1:9561393-9575177 GCA_028570985.1 Heterobranchus longifilis
CCCCTCCATGATTTCTAAGTAAGAGAACTTGCAAAATCACAGGGTGATCAAATACTTATTGACCTCACTGTACATACTTCTGATGAATATGCACAATTTTAATTGTATATATATTTTTAATATAAATTTTCTGATTTCAAAGAGACAGCATAACATTTATATACCTGGTGGCCCACTCTCTCCTTTACGCCCAGGATCACCTCTATTACCATGTAATCCATGTGGTCCTGGGACACCCATATCTCCCATGCCTCCCTTTGGACCTGTAACCCAGGATTTTTTAAAAACAGGTACAGAGTAAGATTAGCTCTCTGTTCTTACTTAAAGGAATGGACATTCTAAATGTCTCAAAAGCAAACATGTAACGGTTGTTTGTATATAATATTAATCAGGTAATACACATTTAAAGCATAAAGTTACATAACATCATGTTAAACTGTGTTACATTATAAGTCAACCTTATTGATGCACATTAAATTGCTATAATTCGGGACCAAACCTTTTCCTCCTGAAACACCAGACTCTCCAGGAAATCCTTTATCTCCTATGTTTCCTGCGGGCCCTTTTGGTCCTGAGATTCCAGGATCCCCATGAATGCCACGTTCTCCTTTAGCTCCAGATGGAGATGGAAAACCTGGCAGACCAGTGGGTCCTGGAAAGCCTAAATCAACAAAAGATCAGAAAGAGTGATTCATACTACAATAGCCTATGCATGACCATCACAGTGGTGAGATTAATGATATAATGTTATGATATGGGAAATATGATCTCATGCTGATAACTGCATCCAATATATCATGTCTTTACCTGGAAGACCTTTCTGACCAGGAAGTCCTGTGTCCCCTGAAAAACCCTTTTTACCAGGAATTCCCTGGGCACCTGGAGGCCCTTGATCTCCTGGAGGACCCGGTTCACCCTGATCACCTAAAAAAAGCAGCATTTTAAGTTTAGACAGAGATTGGAAAAATATCTGTTATTTTTATAAATTATTTTTTAAAGGAATTTAAACTGAATTTGCAAACAGACAAACAAACAAATTCAAAAACATATATGGCATTCGATGACCCACCTGTATCTCCTATTGATCCTTTAAGGCCATGAGCTCCAGGAAACCCAATTTCAGTGTTAGGAATACCGGGGTCTCCTACTTCTCCTTTTGCTCCATCCTCACCTGGTATCCCCCAATTGTCAAGTCCTAACAAGCATGAAATTGGCAGTTCATTAAAATGATTTAACTGTTAACTGTTGCTCATAAAATAACACTAAATTTACTGGAATTGGTTTTAGTTCAACACACTCTTAAAACCCAAAAGTATAGTGCTGAACCATCAACTCTGCATTAGAATTGTGGTCAGAAAAAAAATCATTAATGACCACTTATCTGCTTAGTGAAGTTGCAAAAACATAAAACATTGACAGTAGAAACCACAGCGTGTGAAAGTAATGACATTTCCTCATGCATTATGCAAAACACTAAACACCTGTATGTTCATAAAAAGGAGGCAGGAGACAAAACAGATTGAGGTCTACCTGAAACACCTTGAAGACCTTTTTGACCTTTAAGTCCATCAAGCCCTGATATCCCATCAAGGCCAGGAAAACCTGAAAAGGAAGAGGAAACTTTACCTTTCACATTTTATCACACTGTTATTGTGCTCATGGCTGATTACATTAATTTTTCTGACTGCAGAGCAATACTTGCAATTTCTAGAAAAGAAAAGTACTTTCTATACTGCAATGCAGTTTATTTTTAATAACAGTATGGATCTGCTAATAGAATAGCAGGTTTATATTAATATGCTTCTTCTATTATGCTTATTAAAAAGGAACAAATGCATTAAAACAAAACAAAATTATATAATTATTGATATGGTGACATAAGTCTTCTCTTAGAAGATACAGTATTATGACATATTTATGATTAATAGTTCTCATAGATAATATACAGTCAGCCAAAAAAATTATACACATTTCAAGAAAGGAAAAACTTGTATAAATATTTTAATACTACATTTATTGCTATATGTTATAAATAGCTATATATGATAATATCATAATAATAACATAATATTATTATTAATATTATATTAATATAATATACATCATATATATTTTTCTATTTTTCTTTTTCTGTATTCTTTTCTATCCCTATATTACTTTGAACATACCTATTTGTCCTAGATGACCTGGTTTACCAGGGGTCCCGGCCTCTCCTGGCACACCTGGCCACCCCTTTGATCCCTGGTTTCCTGGAAAGCCCTTTAGACCATCAGCACCTGATAAAAGAACAGAAGTGATCCACTTGTGCATAATTTCTGTCTGTGTATAGGAACCAGAATTGTACTTCAACACTAAACCACTGTTTTAAGCACAAAGATTTATTATGAACAGACTCTCTTACCTGATGTCCCTTGTTCTCCAGATTCACCTTGAGCCCCTTTGGGTCCTTGGATGCCATCAAAACCAAGAGTTCCCCTGTCTCCAGATTGACCTTGGAAACCACTTTCACCTGCAGAGGTACAACGCAAGTTAACAAAAAAAAACCTCAGTACCATTCCACAAACCTGCTGCTGAAAAGATAAATACTTTTTTCCAGGTAATAAAATACTTTAATACTACACCTAGAGGTCCAGGCTGCCCAGTTTCCCCTCTGGTTCCTGTAGGTCCTGGCAGATCGATAACGTCACCCTCTTCACCTGAAGCACAACAGTCTCTTAGCAATAACCGAGGAATTGAACAGACATTCGTCTTTGATTAAAGATTAGAAAAATCTAATAATCTAATTTAATAAGATTTAAAAAATAATAGCAGTGAAGTAAAAAAATTATGTTTTAAGCAGAATTTAAGAATGACATTATAAAATTTTTATATTACCTTTAATACCCTTGATTCCAACAACTCCTTTTGCTCCATAAGCACCAGGTGAACCTTTGTCTCCCTAAAACATGAAGTTAGCTTTGACCATAAACCTCAATACCAAACAACCTTACTGAAAAACTGTAAACATCGACACATCTCATGTACATGACATGCTTATGTAATGATTTTACTGCAGCAAAGAATTACCCGGTTGCCACTTGGTCCAAAAAATCCAGAAATTCCTGGGGATCCTGTTGGGCCTGGCATTCCTTTCTGTCCAGGAAGTCCCTGAGCACCAGGCTGACCTAACAGACCTTTTACATTGCTGGGTTCCCCAGGCAATCCATGTTTCCCCTCTTGTCCTGGAACCCCTTGCAAACCTTTGGTGCCTAGAGGGTAGAAGAGATCATGTGTGTAAATAAACAAATTTTATGTTTTTTTTTTTTTATGTTAAATTTAAAAAAGGTCATTTGAAGCATCTATTTCTTTGAATATTTGTTATTTATAGCATACATGGAGTATATGGTTTTCTATTGATAACTAAGACAGCTGATTGATATTCTTTACTGCACTGTTTATACAAACATTACAGATAGGTTTGTTTTATATATATTATTATTATTAGATATATATATTTATATATATATATGTAAGTAGAGTATATGTAAGTATATGTAAGCCTTCATAAGGCTTTATTTATGGGCTCATAATTATAACAACAAAGTTCCATTAAAATTTTGTATTGTAAATATTTAAGGATATATCTATTCCTGATAGAAAACATCTTGCTCAGCTATGGAAGTAAAAATGAAAAAGGATTAATTTAAAAAAGGATTAAAAATGTTTTTTTTGAAGACATTAAATACTTAATATTAAGAAGTGAAGGCCATTACAGTCATGATACTGAAATATATTAACCAAACCAAATATGTCCATATTTATTCATACAAAATTTACATCTTTGAAATTCTTGAAATCCTTAAAGATATTTTTTTCTTTTTAGTGTATTCGTAATATAATTTCCTGAATCTTTCAAAAGCAAAACCTGAATATTAAAATCTTTGAACACTGAAAAAAACACTTAAATTTCAGTTATGCTAATTCAGTATATATTAATAAATAAATACAGATGTTTTATACAATATACTGTATATGTCGATATCATGAATGTAGTGGTAAATTTATTCAATTATAACACATTCAAAGGTTATATATTAAAAAACTTATATCAAATATTTATTTTATATTTTACTTTCATATCATGACAGCGAATAATTGTAGTAACAATATGTACCTCGGGGTCCAGTGAAACCTGCAAATCCTTTATCTCCATGTTCACCTTTTGAACCCTTCATAACCTCTTTCATATGTTCAAGTTCTATGCCGGACATTTGACCTGGAGGCCCCATTACTCCTCTTTCGCCTGATAAAAAGAAATTATTCACAACAAACATTATGAGCTCCAAGACAGAATTATTATCATTTCACATGAAACAATCTAAAGTGCATACAGTCATTATTACAAGACAAAATAATAAATAAAAACCTTTTGGTCCCTGTGGGCCCATGTCCCCTTTCTCTCCTTGTTGACCTGGCATTCCTAAAAGCCCTTTCTCTCCTGGAAGGCCTGTTTGACCAGGATCTCCTGACATTCCTTGGAAACCTGTCATGCCTGGAGAGCCTTTTATACCTGCAAAAGTATATATGAGAAATACAAGTAAATATTGAGACAAAATATTTTTGGGTCGGATCATGTGATCATGGAGTTGTAGAATTGGTGCAGATGTGACATCTTTTATGACTTTTTTTTTCTAAGCTACTAGAGAAAGTTTCGTGCATGGTGTTCATTTCTGGAGAGTTCCGAAGATGTGAATACACATTAAAGCTGTTCTGGTAGATTGTGGTGAACCTACACTTTATTAAGACATTTCATTTTAAATTGTACTTACATGTGACCCATCTATAGATTGTACTGTATAACTTCCAAATAGTGATTTATGTTCTTTAAATGAGACATGACTCTGTCCTTATGTGTTCGACAACTCATTATAAAAGGGATCATGTGAATCATTTAGGGTAAATATGGTGTGAAGATCCTGGATTTTGTTGCTCTCTTCTGTGAATTTTACGAAGGATATCGGAGTAATAGTCATCTTAATAATTTTAGCAATAACAATATTAATTCGTTTCTTTCTTACTCAGTACCTTTCAAAACAAAGTTACTCTCATCATCTTCTATTTATTACTCTTTCATTAAAACACAAAATGCTCTTTTATTTAAACTCAGATTCTTTTTTCTTGCACTTCTGTCTGCAATCTGTAAATCCTGGTTTAGTTGATTTGACACTGTTCAGTAGCGGAGACACTGTATGTGTAAGTATGAATACAAGTGGGCATTTATCATTTATAAACTGCCTTGATATACTCATAAGTACAAGTGCAGAAATATAAATTAGCCTTGTGCAGTGTCCAATATGATAATTTTTATGGACGACTCATCTATGAGAGATCAATTGGAAAGTTAGGTGGTTAATGATTTGGAATTGTGTTGTAAAGAAATCAATAACCATGTTCACGTCCAGTTAAAAAAGCACTCAACTGAAGAACGAGGAATATGAAAAGATGGAAAGTCTGGATGCTTGTGCTTTTTTGTGACATCTAAACAAAATTGCAATAACAAAAGAGGATCTGTTACGTTTTTTTAATCCACCCCTCTGTTTAACCACATACAGTATAGTGCTTATTCTGTATAGGGTTATTAGGGGCCTGAGGCAGGGTATACCTTGAATAGGGTGTCATCCAATTGCAGGACAGAAACACACACACACACACACACACACACACACACACACACACAAAACGAATCATACACTTTAGGTGATTTAGAAACACCAGTCAGCCTGCAACACATGTCTTTGGACTGTGCGGGAAACTAGAGTATCTAAAGAGTATCTAAGAGCACAGGGAGAATATGCAAACTCCACACAGACCCTGGTGGTGTGAGGTAACAGTGCTAACCACTAAGCCAGCATATGTCTATGTTATTTGTAAAATGTGAAATTTTGTAATGCAGTGTAAAGCATCATAAGAAATGTACATTGTGTATGACTGCAATTTGCACATTGTTCTGCAGATAAGATTTACTATGTTTGTCATCTGAAAATTTTTAAGGTGAAAAATCTTCTGACCTTTAAGTCCAGGGACACCAGTCCGCCCAACATGTCCTGAGAGTCCTGGATCCCCTTGTGTTCCATAACCTCCTGGCCTACCATCACTTCCTGCTTCTCCCTGAAAACCCTTCACTCCTGGGGGCCCTGGGGGGCCACCATCTCCTCGATGGCCTGTCTCTCCCGTAGGCCCTTTGAGGAACAGCAGAAAAGATAACATTATTATGAGAATAAGATAATCTGTTTTTGTCCTCCAGTTGTATTGAAGGTCACGCTCTAATGAGATAGAGATTTTGATTATCCAAATAATTTACCTGGCAGTCCAATTTGGCCTGGAGGTCCAGGGGGCCCTGCTTGACCAGGATTCCCAGGGAAGCCAAATATTCCTGCTGGTCCAGGTCTTCCTATTTCCCCCTGTAAACCTGGATGTCCTGATTCACCTTTGGTGCCAATCATTCCAGGCATTCCTTCCATGCCTGTATTGTACAGCAGTTAAATAAATTATTGTATGTACAGTATATGATTAAATCCAGAATTTCACGAATCCCAATCTACAATTAGAAATAAACACTATTATTGAAAGGTATATTAATCCTTACAGGGTATTTCTCACCTGGGTATCCAATTGTGCCAGGATTTCCAGATGGACCTTTTATGCCTTGCAGTCCTGATGGTCCACGTTCACCTGGGGGCCCTGGAGATGCTCCTAGAGCTTCACCATTAGGACCCTTTTGTCCAGCATCACCAGCAAGCCCTAGATTACCCGGAGTGCCAGGAAATCCTTTGAGACCTTTTGGTCCAGCACTGCCTGCGTCTCCACGAGGTCCAATAAAACCTGCATGGTAAACCATTAGATCAGCAAGATGGCAGACAAAATACTGAATGTATGGTAATTTTCAACAGTGACCTGAACATCTGAGCGTATGTAAGGACAAGACTTGTATACTCAGCTCACCTTTTTCTCCAGGTGGTCCTCCGATGCCCTGGTCTCCTTGATCCCCTTTAGCTCCTATCTTGCCTCTATCTCCTGGTAATCCTTTGGGACCAGGTAGACCTAGAATACACCGACATTGCCAGGTCTGTCTAAATGAGGATTATGTGATCATTAATATTAACATACGTATCACTAATACTATAAGTAAATATTACCTGGCATTCCTTCCATTCCAGGAGGTCCTGGAGGTCCCATATGTCCTGGAGGTCCCCCTTTACAATCCCCTGGGGGACATACCAAAGCCATAGGATATTTAGTGACAAAGAGATAATTTTATAATCTTAACTAAAGGCACCACACTCGTTTCTGAGTGCCTGCTTTGCAAACACTATAAGAAATTACATGTTATAGCAGGGGCTCCCAAACTGGTGTTCACTGTTTCTATTTCTTTCTACAATGTAAAAAAATGCAACAATTTCCTTTAACAGTTGCTATCGAGATGTGTCAACTACTCATGATCTGTAAAGCATTCATAATTGCTCTAATCGGAGGTGCTGATGTTTGAGGCTGGTAGCTCTAAATGAACGTATGCTTTGCAGCAGAGGTAAGTTTTGGTCTTGTCATCTTGGGATGGTCTTCAGTTTCATCATGGTGCTTGATGGGTTTCGCAAATGCACTTGACAATAGTTTTCTTGCTAGAACCATTCCAGAACAGCTGACCTTCATGTGTTAAAATAACAATTACTGCACCTAGTGTCATATGTGTTAATAATTGTGAAATCTCCAGTATTCAATTCAATCCAATAATAAATGCAAACTTGGGTCCAAACTTTTGACTGGTGCTGTATGTATGCATGTCCTGTTTTAGTCTTTTTTTTTTCTTTTATGCAATACTGACATACTGTACTAGCACAGCTGTTCATCAATAAAATATTATATGGATAAATCTAATAGAATTCTATTATATGGTTAAATCTTATACCACTGGTTCCTTGATGACACAGAGTGACTAAACAGACTTAAAAAGAACACACATTTACTGAAGCACTAAATTATAAATTTTGGAACCAAATGTGGGTGGGTTTTCAAAAAAATCCATAAGGTCTACTTGGCATCATTTGCTCAAAGTTTGGGAACCCCTGTGTTATGCCATGCCCAAATCACATGTGACTCATTACTAAGTGAAAAACAAAGCACATACCAACATGGTGTAAATGACAATATTTGTGGGTGAATAAAATCAAACAAGGAGAAAAGTTAATAATGCCCAAAGCAATAATAGTGACTGTGAACAAAAAAATGATTGCAATGCAGCAAAGCATTTAGAGAGAAAAGTTATAATGGTGATTTGACTTGTCACCGATCAAGCTACCTGCTGTAATCCACTCGCCTCCTTCTCCTTGTAGACTACAGTCTCCTTTAAATGGCAAGCAAGAGATGATGACCGACAGAAACAGATAACACCAGAGGAGATACAGATAGATAGACAGAAGCTGATTGCGATTGAAACAGTTGCAGAGATCATATCATTAAGTGATTATTCTCTAAATTTTCAGAGAAAATTCTTCATGGAATCCTTTTTTTAATGAAAACCTTAAAGCATAAAACAAAATGCCAGATGGTAAGGTTAAATGCTTGATTTCATTATAATGTTTCCATGACTTTAAGCATTCCATGACTTTAAGCATAATGAATCCAAAAGTAAAATATATATATATATATAAAGCAGAGGCTGCAGAACCAATTAGAGAATAAGAACTTGGTATTAAAGAATCAGAATGATAGAAGAATGAAAGGAAGAAGAATAGATAACAGAATTCATACCTGAAGTACCCTGTGGGCCTGGGTATCCATCAAAACCATTTATTCCTGGATCACCAACAATACCATTTGCACCCTTTAGAGCTTTGATTCCTGGACCTTCTTCCCCTCGAACTCCAGGAAACCCTGGTGGACCTGGCCTGCCTGGGTAACCCTTCTCTCCAGGCTCACCAACTGGCCCTTCTCCCTGCAAACAGCACATCAGCATAACACAGCAATCACAATGGCACACTTATATCTGAATTATCATACTCATAGGGTTTGAAAACATGATCATATGGTTTGATACACAATGTTTACAGCTTGTGTTTAGTAATCAGGTTGTATCCTGGCAGCAGTATTTGGTAGTAATCTGAAAATAAAAACAGTGCATTCAGATCAAGTGCACATTATTGCTAGTGAGATGCTCACAGGAGGGCCATGAGGTCCAGGGCTACCATCTATTCCTTTAGGCCCAGGGTGACCCTGGTTTCCTCGTTCACCTGATCTCCCTGGGTCTCCTGGTTCTCCAGGTGATCCTGTTAAATTTACAAGTAATACAAACACATCAACATAATTTATTCATCTTTCAAATTATAAACTGTTATAATAAAAAGATGTACCTTTCTCTGTAACCTCTATTCTGTCTCCCTTAGAGCCTTTAGATCCAGGGAGGCCTTGTGGACCAGGAAAGCCCTGAAAAAAAGTTATGATATTACAATATGGCAATTTTTTGACTACCTATGCAACATATTTTCTGCCATAAATAATTGCCGTAATTCTGATAACTAACATGCAGACCACCCAAGCCTCTGGGTCCCTGCTCTCCATGATCACCCTTTTGACCCCACTCGCCCACTATCCCAGGGTCACCCTGATTTCCAGCTAGGCCTGGGAGTCCAGGAGGGGAGGTTTGTGATGTGCACTCACAGTTACCATGGTCACCTAAAAATAAAATAGTACATTCAATTTGAGTACAAAACTTATGATGAATGTACTGTATATTCATCATAAATCTATACATCATAATGTTTCATAAACAGTTTAACTGGAATCAATTAGTTAATATCAATGGCCAACAGTCTTACCTTTTTGTCCTTTTATGCCAGCATTTCCTGGACGTCCACTTGGCCCTTCAGACCCTTTGAAAAACTCACCCCCTGTGGACAAACAAATTCATAGTGACAACACGTTTCAATCTTTTAATAATGATGACAGACTGTAACTTTGTGTTCAATGTCCTATATGTAAGTATATATGACTTGTGATATGAAAGTGTTTCTCTTTTATAGAATTTATAAAACTATAATAGTTTGTAGTTATACCTTAGTGAAAATGTGAGTGTTGTTCAAGTAAAATTGGGACTTTTGATTGTGTAGAACACCTTTCGCCCTTTCCTTAAAAAAAGGGTTGATCACCTAAGGCGTGCTGTTTTTGCAGGACAGTGCACAAGCTTATACTGCCCACATGCACTATACAGGAACTAGTGGGCGGTGGGAGTTATTGCCACATCTCTGTACAGTCCTGACCTCGCTCCAAGTGACTTCCACATGTTTTGGCCAGTAAAGGAGTTCCCAGAAGGCCAGCACTTTGAAGCAGGGAGTCCGATAATGGATCCGGTGTACAGAGAAAACTTTCTACTTTGATAGTATCCAAACATTACAGTGAATTATATAGAGAAATATAAGTAGTACTTACTGTCATAACTGACTTCTGTTATTCTGCACAGTCAAAAGTACCGGTTTTATCTGAACACGCTTTGTAAATTCATTAATTATGCAAACAACCGGTGCAAAATTCCATATATAGAGATAGAGTTATAGATTTACATGATCCCCTTGGTCCAGGTGGCCCAGGTGGTCCTTGTTCTCCCTTAATGCCTGGAGGCCCAGGCTCTGAGGCTGGAATGCCAGGTTCCCCAGTGTCACCTTTTCTTCCTTTTTCCCCTTTTGGTCCAAATGGACCAAACAAGACTGTGGAAAAACAAACACATAGCTTTGTTCTTACGATTGGTACATTCATTAAAAATGTCCAAAAAACTTTTTTATTTTTGTTTTAGAGACCTTAAAAATTCAAAATACCTATGCTTTGTTCCTGAGCATCTGGCCCAGGGGGACCCTGTAATCCTCTCATTCCTCTAGGACCATCTTCCCCAGGTGGCCCACGTTCTCCTTTCGGGCCAACTTCAGAAACAAGAAAAGACATGCAACATGCAATTAACCTATGGCAGCATGTAGAAGATATAACCCATAATAATGATGTTTTACTTAACTACATTTTGAGTAAAAAGATATATTGTTACCTTCGCTATTTCCGTTTGAATAGATCAGCTCTCCTGGCTCTCCTGGCTCCCCCTTATGAAGCAGTCACATGTTAGAAACATTCATCATATTAATCCTGTGCATTCTTCAATGTACTGCAGTTCACACACAGCCAGCCATCACTAATTTCCAGAAATAAAATTATAATAAAATATACCTTGTTTCCTGACAGCCCAGGAAAGCCTGTATCTCCAGCATCACCCTGGGAAAATATCAATACATCAATATCAAAATATCTAGAGCATTTCACTGTAATAGTTGAAGCCCTAGTGATAACCTAAAGTATAACATACCTTTCTTCCTGGCAATCCATTTCTTCCTGGAGGGCCCTATTAGCAATAATGAAATATATCTTGTTATGCAAGAAGTTAAACAGAATCATGCTCTTAAAAATGTAAAGAAAAGAGCTGATAACATAAATGCATAACAAGTATATACCCGTTCCCCAATAAATCCAGGAACTCCGGTTTCTCCTTTGGAATGACCCCCCTTTAAAAAACAAACAAACAAACATATATTTCATATATATCCGCAAGATGAGCAAAGATTTGTAATACATTTTTACTTGGAAAACGAATAAGTATTGGTTTACGAGTACCAAGTATCATGTATCACGCATGCGCTTCTTGTTTTCTAGGGAGAGGTCCCTTATATCATAAAAAAATCAACTCAAATTCAACAGATGGCACTGTACATGAGTGTGCATAACAAAGTCGTGGGCACATCTAGTTTAAAAGTAACTACTTGTGATTTTAGTTTTTTATATATATATATATATATATATATATTATATGTAGTTTTAATCAATTTACATAGATTTCATTCCATTTTTGAATAGATAAACTAGTGTTAAAGGCTTTACTACCCAAAGCTATTCAGCTATTACTCCATTTACATCAGTCAGCCATATTACTAGTGCCAGGTCAATTGAATAACATTTCTTAATAATTATATACCACTCAACTGGTGACAGGATTACAATTACAATCTGCTGTGTATGGGGTTTAGAACAAAGAGCTCAGGTTTGTTGATCTGGACTCCAAATTCTCCAGATTCAATCCAATTGAGCATCCATATGCTCTGTCTTGAAACTTATAGCATTTACAAGATGTGCGGCTAATGTTGTAGTGCAAGATACCACCGCACACCTTCACCGCACACCTTCTTGTGGAGCCATGTCCCAAGGAGTCAGAGCTGTTTTGGTGACATAAAGGGGAACCTAAAACCTGGGTGGTTTTAATAGTACTGCTTATAAGGTCATGGCTAATCATTGTATGTATATAAATTCTTTTGAAGCTGATAATTAATAAGCTTGCTTTAAAACTACTGATATTTGAAACACTAAAGACACTTGGTGATACTGAATAATACTGTATTTAGTAAAAATGCACAATAGAATATACCAATATGTTATTTTTTGGTATTTATATAAATCTATGAACTGATTATCATACACTTAAACCTATTCAATTGCTTATAACTGTAACTACAATGTGGCAGCTAAACTGAAAGGAAAGCATTCACAGTATATTAATTATGGAAATTCTACTAAACACAATAATTATATACACATACTAAATACATAATTACTTTATGTGCATAAATCCACATATGACCAATTCTTGTAAAATTATATTTTCTACAAAAGCACAGGACAATGAGTGCAAAACAAAAAAATATTTTAGCTCAGATGATATTACAAGTACAAATTTATAGAAATACAGAAATGTAATGATGGTTATGCAAAATGTGAAAATTAAAAACTATGTTTTAAGTTTGTGAAAGGTATTATTTTAATGATAATGGATAGTAATTGAGACTACACTAAATAAAACTGTTAGAAACAAAGGCAGGGTGATAGGTGATAGGCTGGCGATCATGTGAAGGAGCTAAGGGGTGAGGATCATAGTGGTTCGGGAGTACCAGACATAAGCATGACAAGTGAGACCACTGCATGACTTTTTGGGTTTTGTTTCAGTTTAGAGAACTAGAGAAAAGGAATGTTCAAGTGAGCTCATTAATAATGAAACACTGATGTGACTTACCAAATCTCCTGGTAAACCTTTCTCCCCTTTCTCACCATTAGGACCCTTTGAATGAACAAATGAGTAATTATTCAACACACAATTATATAACACACAATAAACCACAGGTTTTAGTAGTAATAAACGCTATTTTTTAAATTATTTTTATACACATGACTGACCGGAATGAGGTCTTTTAACTCGTCAGTTAACTTTCCTGATGGCCCTGGAGCTCCAACATCCCCCTGTGGTCAAAATAAGTATTGCAGTTCCAGTGGTTAAAATAATCATTTAACTACCTGATCCACATCATACCCTTAGGGTCTAGAAGGCAGTGGTGATATATTCATATTACCCGCTGTCCTTTTTCTCCTTTGTAGACTGTAGTTGGATTGCCCTGCATAAATATAACCAAGAATCAGTACTGATATCTTACAGAAGTTAAAGCAAGTTATAAATCAGAATCTTTCAGTGTCTATAGGCTACCTTTGGTCCTGGAGGTCCTCTATAACCCTTTTCACCCTAGAGTAGAGAGGAGTATAAGAAATGGACAGCTTGGTTACAATACATGTACAGTATCTGAGAGTGTAAATGAAATAATTAATACTACAAACTCACCTGGGCACCAGTGACACCTGGTCGGCCTGGATACCCTCTGCTTCCAGGAGGGCCCTTAGTT
>JAOVVB010000049.1:9577201-9589454 GCA_028570985.1 Heterobranchus longifilis
TATATATATATATACGAAGAAGCATTAACAATAACTCTGAACAGCACATCTGAATATAACCTTTAGAAAAGGTTAGGTGATGTTGAACTTACCACAGGTCCTATAAATCCTGAAACTCCTCGATCACCCTAAATTATAAAGAAGGAAGATAACAGAATAACAAAACATTTTATTGCAAATACTAATATCGCAGTATTAAGAGCAGCTTGTCGAATCAATTAATTTCAGTATGTACAGCAGTGATATATATTAATGCTCTTTATTCCCAAACATTTCTTCTATCTTTGACTGAATCCAAAAATCATATCATACTGCCGTATACAGATAACTCTCACCCGAAATCTCTCCATGTAAATGCTAATCTCCAGAGGATCCCCTTTCTCACCCTTTCTGCCTGGCCATCCCTGTGGAGGAATTGAAAAGAGAAATAGGGATAGAAACAGAGACGATTATATAAGGTTGTCAAATACAAAATAAAATGTAGTCATGATTAATTGACATCTGACACTGTTCATTCTAGCCAAAATGAATGCAATCTGTGTACATTTTCTCCAGGAGAACCACTAAATCCATCGAGGCCAGGGTTTCCAGGATCTCCCCGAGTTCCATTACAGCCATCAGCACCAGGTTTTCCTCGAGAACCTTGCTGCCCTGGGTGACCCTGCATAGATGAGAGGTTAGAAGGTCAAAATGTGATACACATCTGTAATGTAAGACATATTGTTTAGAATGAAACATGTGGTAAAGTAATCGGGGATGGTTTAAATGTGACAATCACCCAAAAATGTGTGTGTGTGTGTGTGTGTGTGTGTATGACTTACTGGAATACCATCTGCTCCTGAAAAACCTGGACTTCCTATCATTCCCTTCAAAAACAAAAAATAAGCAGTGGGATAAACTTATTTGTTAGCTAACACAATTTTACTTCACCAACAACATTAATATTTAAAAAAATTATTAAAGGTTTGAATAATTTTAGAATAATATTATATTAAGCAGGCTAAAGTTATACCCACCTGAGATCCTTTAGGGCCTGTAATGCCTTTTCTCCCCGAGTCACCCTTCTCTCCCTTAAAACCTTGCAGGCCAGGTTCACCTGCACGTCCTAGGGGCCCAGAAGGGCCCTGAGGGCCAAGAGAACCAGGCTGGCCCTATAATTGAGACAAAGAAGGACATTACACTAAGGTTTAAGTACTTATGGTGCAGACATAAAAAAAAGAAAAATATATAAACACAGCAAGCCGGGATAAAAATATAAATCAGTCATGTGAAGGAAAATAAGATACATTCAAAGGCAGTGCAGTTATAAATTATACTGGTAACTGTTATGGATAAAAAAAGGCTCACCTTATCAGTAGAAAGAGAAATAGGCTATAAACCTGTATCCTGAATTTTCGGAGGAAAATGAAATAAATATTACAACACCACAAAAGTGATTATGTATATAATTTTATAGGTGCGTGTTTTGGTAAAATGAAGGAAAATGTTTTTTTGTTGTAATCTATAAACTTTTACACAACACTGACAAAGTTCTCGAGAATTCCAAAAAAAAAAATTTTATTTTTAAATAGATAGATAAATAGATACACAGTGTATGTATGTGTGCATAAAGTAACACTGAATATTGTCATTATTGTCATCTGTTACAAAGAGGTGAGGTATTGTACAGTGCCATGGCGAATGATAGGAATGATTTCCTGAACCATTCTTTGTGCTGCCTCTCTATGGGATCATGTAGTAGGTAGGATGGATTTTCCATTATTTACAGGAGTTTGTTCAGTGATCTGTTGTCTCTCACTGTGTCCAACCTGTCAAGTTTGTGTCCAATTATGTGTTTAGCCTTGCAGATGATTTTATTTATCTTGCCTGCATCCCTGGCACTCATTCTGCTGCCCCAGCAGACCACAGCACTATATTTTAGAGCGTTTGTAACCCAGTCTGTGAAAACCCAGCTCAAGTCATTTTTTGTGAGTCATTCTTTTGTACATAAAAAGATATTGTATGATATGATGCGTACACATGAATAAAAAATGACTTTAGCTGAGTTTTCACAGACTGAGTCACAGTTATCGTGCATACCACAAAGAAAGCAAGTTTTAGTGGAATGACCCTGATTTTCAGAGTATTTAGTGGAATGACCCTGATTTACACTCACAGCATGCTCTCCACCCGTCTTGCACATTGCTGTTGGATAACTTAGGGCAAAAATTCAAGTCACTCAGTTTTATTTGATGGCTTGTGACTATCTTTCTTGATTGCATTACAAAGGTTTTCAGTAGGGTTTAGATCTGGAAATTGGGCTGGCCATTACAGGGTTTTTATCTGACCGTCCTCCATCCACACTTTCATTGACCTGGCTGAGTGGTAAAGAGCATTGTCCTGTTGGAAAAAACAATCCTCAGACTTGAGGAACATAGTCAGAACAGAAAGCAGCAAATGTTCTTCCAGGTTATCTTTGTATGTGACTTCATCCATGCATCCTTCACATTACAAATCTGCCCCAGTCCAACCTTGCTGAAGTACCCCAGATCATTATTTATCCTCCTCCACGTTTACTCATCAGAAAAGATAACTTTCCTCCAGTTATCTACAGTCCAATTCCTGTGATTTCCTTAGACAAATCCTAGCCCTCAAACATTCACCCTCTGCCAGTACGTAGCTTTGTGGCCCTAATGTCTGCTGCTTGTCCTTGTCCTTGTGTACTGCAGTCTTTGAAAGTTTAAGGACATAAACAACCTGATGCTCACTGTATCCCAGTGCCAGTAAAGGCAGAATGTCTCTTCTTTTCCTCACTTAAAACTTTTCTTTTCAACTCTTTTGGCAATGGCTATTTTTTAAATCCAGCTGGTCACACTGCAAGAAGAGAGTGATAATTGGCTATATTACTGTTCTTATATATGTATTCTGATTTAATACATATGAACACTAGATGGCAATATTCACATACACGGCTTATGCTCTGTGTGGCCATGCAACGCCTTCCAAGAGTAAACCACATGGAAAGTTGCTATTTCTAAGCTCTAATCATATTGTAGGTGGTTGAGCTTTATTCACACTAGCATATTGTCTAGTATTGTCTAGAAGCTGTGCCATTACCCTTTTCTTGTTGTGACTTGCAAAAAAGTGACCTTAGTATTACCTCATATATATGTAAAAAGTTTTAGCGTATCCACTTTATGCTGCAGCTTATCATCAGCAACCAACTTAGTCACAGGACAAACTAATGTCCGCTTACTTTGGTGAGATAGCTAAACACAAGTCACTGTTATGACCAATGAAATGATTTTGAACAAAACACAATGAAACCTTTTATCACTTTTTGTCATTTAAACTAGTGCTAAGTGTTGGCAAGTATTATCTCAATGCAAGTCTTTAGTAATACCATTTAATTTATTCTTTCATTCATGCTTTTTTGTCTAGGTTATGGTAGATCCGGACACACTCCCAGGAATACTCTGTGTAAGGCCATACTTTGTGTAGTACACCCTTGGGATTTTAGTTCCTTGGAGCACACTATGCACACACATTAATACCTAAAGCCATTTAGAATCACCAATACACTATATGTTTTTAGCAGGTGGAAGGAAACCAGATAACCCAAAGACACCCTACTAGACACATACTGTAGTTGTACCCTGAAGTCAGTACTGAAATGGGAACCAAGGAGCTGTGCGAAAGCAATGTTACTTGCTGTGCCACCATGTTGCCCTCTACTGACAGTAATTTTTTTTTAAGAATGAATGCATCTGATTTGGGGCGTAGTCTGTGTCTTACCACTGCTGTATGCTAAATCCCAGTGATTATTCCAATAAAACTCCTGAGTGATAAGAGATATAAAGTAGAACATCTGTCAGAGCATAACTAAGAATACTGAAGAAGTGAAGGTGCTGCAACTCATTATAGTCTAAAACCACAGGGGAAAGCTGATTTTTGTTAAATACATATGAAGAATTGTTAGTGTACCCAGGTCTGTAGTGGATCCTATGTGTTGAGACTTGCACTGTACTCTGTGATGGAGCTGAAATAGCCCACTTCACTGACATCTGCACTGATAGCCAGAGTTGCTATCTCAAATGCACACTTGAAACACAGTCTGTCTACATCTGCTCCTGCCAGAATATGGGCACATAGAGAAAGATTAGAGGTGTAATTAGAGCCAAAGGGAAAAAAAAAAGCTATGTTTGATGAAAGGCATGGGGTTTTAAAGAAAAGCTCTAGGGGTAGCAAAGGTTTGTTTCAACAATAAAACAAATATACCCTTCCTTTAATCCATACTGACTAAATGATTGCATTTAATCCTCATTATATAATAATAAGTCCTCAATTAAAGTTTTAGTTGAATTACAGCTTTTGCTTTTTTTTTGTTTTTTGCTTTGTATATGAAATAGGATAATCATTTTACTCAAGTTCAGGGGTAGCTCAGCGGGTAAGGCATTGGACTACAGCTCAGAAGGTCCCAGGTTCAAACTCCATGACCACCAAATTACTGATTTAGTAAAAAAATTGTTAGAATCTACGAGAACTCAGGTTCAGATCAATCCCACTGTCGCTCAAAAAGCAGTACACAAAGCAAATGTCAGTATAAAGTCAGGATATAAATGAAGAATATTGATCATAGTATGCTTTAATTCTGAAGGATTGTTAAACATAAATTTAATGATAAAGCATAAATAAGCTGAAAGCCATTTGGAGTGATGAATAACAGGATCCTTGGGAGCGCATTTTGCCACTCTAGGGTTCTGACCAGGAGGTCTGGATCATGTCCAAACAAAAGACGCTGTTCCCCCTGGGGCAAAAATCTACTGAAACAACCATAAATATATTTTTTTCCCAAGGAAAAGCTGTTTAATATATTACAACCATTTCATCATAATTAGTGACCTGGAAAAGGTCTTATGCTTAAATTGCTACTCATATTTCAGTGGGCGATGGTAAATTCTTTACTTGAAAGTAAATCCAGTCAGGAAGGATATTTTTGGTAGGATTACTGAAACCTCAAATCAAAATGATAGACAGTATGAATGCATTTGTGTAAATACTGAGTGACTGATTAGAGCTTTAAAGTGCAAAGTACTTCTTAAATATGTTTGTCCTTATGTCACTCTAGTCAGTGCCACCTGGGAATTTATTTAATAAAAACAACTTAAAAGAGGAGTGCTGTGGATGTTGGTTTTGACAGGTCGCCACTGTTAAACTACTTCTGCATGTCAAGTACTAACACAGGTTTTCTGTTAGACCAGTGACACTTCTCCATTTGTTCACACAAACACCAGGATTTGAGGTTTTCTCATGATGCCAGTAGTAACAACTAAGTTTGTGCATGAACTGAACTGAATCATCGCAAATGGAGAAGTGGAGAGCCTTCAAACCAGGGAATGTTTTGACTGTCTTTGCCCAAAGATGTGGACATGCATCGTGTGTATTAGTATAAAAGCGTGTAGATTAAAATGAAGTCCAAACACTAGGCCCTGACTCTTTGTAGTTTTATATCTCTGCCATACCTAACAAACTGTTTATGTGGGCTTTGTCACAGGATCACGTGCCTTATAGATACCCTCTGCTTGTGTGAATTAAGGGATACAAGAGATTTATGGAATTAACTCCATATTCTCTAATATTCTTCTAGTTTGTTTGTCTCCAAAAAATAAATTTACTGTATGTCTAACAAATAGTTCGTTAATTTAGTTTAGGTTTTCTGTAACTCTATAGCAATGACTTACCTGAGGTCTCTTTTAATATATGCCAGTAATAACTGTGATAACTGATCTGATGTCAGTGTGTGAATAAGAGACAGAAATTTAAGGACAACCTGCCCTGCTCATTTTAGTGTTTTCTCAGCCATGTCAGACATAATTCAATTCAGAAAAGGCTATTAATTAGACACACAACCCCCACACCCACTCACACACACAATAATCTCTCTCCTTGTAAACACATCAACTTCCTTAGTGTGTACACTTCCCCAATAACAAACACAAAATTAATATAAAAATAAATCAGCAATAAAATTCAGTGTTTTAGGCCTTCATGGTGTTTTTAAATTAAGATTAAAGATTAATTTAGATTAAATATACATGAGAGTGAGTCTAGTATAGACATTGGCTGTATAAAAAGAGGGAATCTGGTTATTGTGTCTCTCATGTTCAGGCCCTCAGTCTTGATTCCATGTTAAGTTTCTATCTGCTTTCTTTTAGTTACAGTTGGAGCCCAGACCATGTGGCCTAGTTGCAACACCATCAGATGCAGGAAACTTCAAACCCTCAACTAAGTAAAGAAAACAACTCAGATTTACAAAGTACAACACACGCACACATTCAGGTGAAAGATCTATGATGTATATAAATCACAGACATTTCTGGATCTGAAACCTGATAGATTTACAATATGTTAACCCAAACTAACTAGAACACAGACTAAGAGGATGCAGGGAAAAAGAGTATGATGAAAGTTACACATCGATATACAGTAAAAGGAACATCCCGCAATCAGCAGGGAAGCAAAAACGGCGCCAAACCTAATAACAAACGTAACGGAAGGGAGTGGGCTACTGTGTGCCAATTAATCCTCTAGAAAATGCAGACGAAATGCTTATAGAGGGTGTGGGATAGGGTGATTACTCAAGTCATAGCTGGTGAAAGGCTGTAAGTATACAACATATATCATCATGCTAAGGGTGAACTCTCAGCGCTCTCAAATTCAGAGAAAACAAATCACAGGCCATTTCCTGTTTCTCTTACTCTCTTTCAGTCACATGCCACTATTTTCTTTTCACATAAATCTTTTGTCTTTTACTATCTCACCCCATGATCTCATCATGTTTCTCATTCAGGTTTCTCTTTTAAGACATTATTGTAACAGTATTGTCTTGCTCTTACAACCAGGTCACCTTTTCGCTGTATACTACGAGAAATCAACTCTTATTCTGTTGGATAATCCAACAGGAATTAATCTAAGGGGTAAAATAAAAACTGCATGGGAGGTCTCAGGAAGGAATCTGGAGCATATAAGATGAGGCAAGTAGTAAAGAATAGTAATTACACAATAATAAAATATTTAAACAACCCAAAACTAAATAAAACACACTTAAATTAGGTTCTATAATCTGCACTTTTGTGTAATTTGCTTTTATATTTTGCTCCAAAGGCATTTTGAGTAATAATTCATATTCATACGAAGTCAATCGCTCCTTGTGCATCTTCACAAACATTGAAAAACTATTTGTCTGTATAATCACCTGACACGTCTTGCAGGAACCTGTAGTCTGAGCTAGAAAGAAATCAGCCTTGCTTCTTCATATCATTCTTTGTAATTTATCTTTTCTGTATGTTAGTGCCATCTTTGCACTTGACTCCACAAAAAACAAACAAAAAAAAATGCCATTTGGTAACTGCAAATAATGTAGTATGAATGTCAAAAAGGAAATTAAGTTTGGTTTTTAAATTTACTAATGCAAATCTAGTTTTAGTTAAAGAGTATAAATATTTGATAATACATTTGAACTATACAATTTGATTAATATGTGAAAGGTTATCTCCAGTCCTAGTATCCACTGCTTTGCAAAGATCCAAATGTTCTTCCCCCCAGCACACCTGATCCAGGTAATGAAGCCTCCTCTTTCATTACCAAGATGGTAAGGAGTGTTTAGAGCAAAGAAAGTGTGCAACTGCTACTTTAATACTATTATTTGAGTTATTGCTCTCTAAAATTGAAATCTTCATAAAAAAAGAATCTTATTATTAAATAAGTCAAACTTTCATTATAAATGCTTTAATCTTACTGAACCTAAGCAAGAGACACTGTTTTTCAGGAGTTCTGCATGTTCTCTACATGTCCACATAGGTTTCCTTTACTTTTTTTAATGCTTTACGCAATAATTATTCTTGAATTCATTGATACCTAATAGACAATTAATACCTCAAAGATTTTTTTTTAAGTAGTACCGTAAATGCACAGCAGCATGCCACTGACCTGTGCTAAACCGGTGTTACAGTTTTTTAATTTGTTTTAATTAAGTTTAAAGAATTAATCTCTATTTAGTTTTCCTATGTACAATTTATTCCAGTGCAACAGATGTAACATGTCAATGTGCATTCCAGAAACGTGAAGAACAGGCTATTCTACTCGGAATCCAGGCAAATTCTAGGTTTCTCTGTCACACATGTGTGAGAGCTGTAGTCTGTTCCAGGGCGGAGATCCAAGCGGTAGTGTTGTATGCCTTAGTCCCGGATCTTATTAGTCATAGGAGCTGCTTTAAAACCCCAAAGCTAGTCTGTATGTTCCTTACGCCCCCACCCAGATACACATGCTGTCCCAGAGCACCACAGCACTGGCGTGGGAAACTGAAGGGAAAAAACAGAGAAGGAAAGAAAGAGAACGAAAATGAGACAACAGCAAAAACAGAAATGGGGCTACTCGTTCCTTTAGCATCTGGACTGTAAATGGACTGTGAATGTAGTGCAGGTAGTGTGCGTTAAGATAATGAAATGATGACGGACATGCTGGCACCTTCCAGCTTCTATCCAAGTAAAACATCAAACATAACAATCTAGAGCATTCTAAGATTTTTACATCCACAAAACCACAGATATGTGTATGTCCGAATGCTTTTTCATGAGATACTGTAGACTTATATAGGTAACATTTCTAGCTTTCCAAACTTTTTAAGCTAGTACATTTAATGCATTAAAAAGGCATTACATTTATAAATTGTATATAATATTTAATGTATTTTTTTAAATATAAAAATGTAATGTCAAATACAAATGGAACTAATTTATAACTACCGTATAATGAAATCTGATTTTCAAGCTGATTTTAATAATAAAAACTAGAAACTTTCTGAAGCTACTACGAGGTGTATGTAGCTTTAGAAAGCTTTCTGAAGCTGTCCACGAGGTGGATTCAAAATTTTATGTAGTTTATGTATAAAAAAATAAAGTAAAATCCAAGATTTCATACATAAAATATAAAAAGGTTCAGAAATGCTATCAATAGAAAGGCAATGAACTACAAAAATATGGGAGTGTATAGACTCAGTCTGTGAATGAGGATGAAATGTCTAGTAAGATAATTTAAATAATGATACAAAATCAATTAGAAAAGAAAATAAACAAATTATGTAATTATATTCATAAATACATAAATATCACTCGGCTATATATAGACTTAATTCCAATTGTTACATACATTTTTAATGCAGTGAAAGTTCTTCTCATTTAGAGTTTAAATTTGATGCCCTTTAATAAAATACATATATTGATGTAGATACATGGTGGCCTAAAAAGTCTGGATTTACAGCGAATGATGGCTTCTGACTTCTCTTGTGGATGACGAGTAACGAATAATAACTATAAACAAAACATTACAATTATTTCTTAAAGTTGATGTGTTGGAAGCAGGTAAAATGAGCCAGCAAAAGAATCTGATCGACAAGAGCTAAATTGTGATGGCTAGATGACTGGGTCAAAGCATCTTTATAACCATGTTTTGTTTGTAAAAGTAAATGTTCAATAACTTTAATTTAATATTTAATTATATAATTCTAAACATCAATATTTAATATTTAATATCATGCATTATTCCATGGTCCATATATAAATGTGGTCGTATAAGCGGTTGTACAAGCCGTATAAGCATTTCACTGCATATTGTACTGTGTATGACTTTGAACGACATTGTTGCTTGTTGAATTTGAAATGTAAGCAAATTGGTGATATTGACCATGCTAACTGCTTTGTACAAACGATACAACATACAGATTTTTCCCCATGTGCAATCTCATCATATAACACACTACTTTTACTCTATTTGTTGTCAGTAATGTCATGTGTAATGAAACATGTACAAAATTAGCAAAGAATACAAAATAAAAACATTTTCACAAGTGGTCACAGACTTTGTGACCCCACTGCATTTACACTGTCTGCTACTTAAATGTTATAGTGGTTATAACAACAGTCAGGCGGTAGCACTGGACCAACTCAAGTTGCTGTGAAAAAAATCGCTTATGTTTGAATGGTAAATAAGTGATTTTTGTCAAATATGCAAATAATGTCTGATGGTCCGAGCAGTTCTTAAGTTCTCTGTCTATTTTGTTTGAAATGTCCTTACAGGTATGAACTCCTTACTACTCATTAACTTAACTTTACACATGGCTCATTTTACCATTTCATGAGAATTAATAAACTAATACAACACCTTTGGAAGACTTGTATAAACTACAGGTTTACAACTCTGGTCCTAGATTACTGACTTTCAGCTCCCTGCTCCCAACATACTTGATTCAATTAACCAGCCAAATCACTGGGATTAAAGTATTGAGAGCAAGGAAACAGTACTCCAGGACCAGGGTTGGGAACCTATGCTTTAAAGAACTGAAAAACAGACTATGGATACAGGGAGTTGATTTTTTTAAGAGGCAGTAATGGGCAATACACATAAAGGAACTGTTAGATTACCACTGCATGGTAATTAAGTAATTAGCTACTGTATTTCACTAATTATGGTATTTAAATGATTACAAAATTGTGCAATAAACAAAAGAAATATGTGACATTTCTATCTAAAGGTATCAAATAGGCTGACATTTGGTTGACCCTAAGGTGGCCTTTACATTCTTCAGATAAAATTTCTCCTGTCAAGAGGTCAAGAGCCACGTGAAGTAAACAACAAGCAACAATGTCATTCAATGTAAGAACTGTGTACTGTCATGACTGAGACAGTAGATAACAATAAAAGGTACTATATTTATACTGTACACAGTATACCAATACTATACTACTATAATACTATACTACTTTAAGTACTATAATTTAAGTACTCCAATTTTTTCCTTCCTACAGTAAATTAGTTATAAATGAAATTTTTGATTTCAACTGTATTTTGGGTCAGAAAATATCCTGAGTGTGGCACACACATACAGAAGGTACCACAAATAGCAGAACCAGACATCCTGTGCTCATTTGCCTATAATGAGTTTTGGCACTGAGAACGCCCTGAGAGCTGTCCAGCTCCTCGTCTTTGTCTTTAAATGGTAAACTACAGCTTCGGTTTGTTCAGAGCCCCACTGGGTGCCAATAAACACAGAGCCACAGAGACAAAAAGCAAGACAGCAATAGAAGAAGAAGGAGAAATGGTGTGTGAGGAAGTCCAGAGCCACATGCATGTGTGAAGAGAATGTTAGTGCCCATGCTAACAGACAAGCAGAGACTCAGGCGCATACAAAAACCCATATACAGTCACATTCAACCCTGTTCAGGTCATCACAGTTTCCAAAGCAATTTAAAACAAGCAGGATATCCATATCAGGAGTTGACTAATGCTATACATTTTGAGAGGACACGTTAAAAAAAAGGCATCTACTGCTCAAACTACAGCTACTTCATTTTTGCAAGTTTTTTTTGCAGACCGTATGAACTACAGTAAATTGCTTTTAGACAGAAATCTTTAAATAAACAATGTCAGGTGTAGAACATACAGTATGAATCTAAATCTAGTTTGAGTATGTGACCTCTCATGGGTAACATAAGGAAAGACTTCAGAACACAAAATTATGGGAAACTCCATGACCTTATCATCTAAAATCAAACATACTGTGTACAAAAACATTTTGGGCCCAGGGGTCAGCATGTCAGAGTATATGTTTAAAAAGTCCTCTTGGTTCAGATTCAATACGAGTCTCAACAGACAGCTGGTTCCCATATCTCTACATGGATGTTGTGTAAAATTTATCTTGAATATGGGAATGTCTGGATGTGAGAAACGTGACTCATCCTTATCTTATTCTGTCTGTCTGTCTGTCTGTCAATCTGTCTATCTATCTATCTATCTATCTATCTATCTATCTATCAGTTTTTGCCACACAGAAATACAGTATATTATAGAAAAGAAGAAATGTATGTCTAAGTTTTCCAATAAATTATTCATTTAATACATATCTGGGAATTTTGTACCTGTGTGCAAAGCCTTTGAAGTATGGCCATATTTACATTGATCCTAAAGATGACTATTTCATAAGCACCATGGGATCACATGGTGCAATAAAATCTTTCACATCTGCATGTGGTATTTTTAAAGGAAAACCCAGTTGGGGAACTGAAGTTGGTTTTACCATCCTTTCACAGGCGCTCTTAATTTAGCCTATGACTTACTTTGACCATAACATATCTGCTCTTTGAGAAATGTGACAATCCAAATAATTTTGTGGTGGTGGTGGGAGTTTCTCTCACACAGTTGCACCGAATACCCCCACCAT
>JAOVVB010000049.1:9589554-9605529 GCA_028570985.1 Heterobranchus longifilis
CCACCATTTTCTCCCTCTACATGCTGTTTATTCCCTATGACCTGTTTATAGGGTACAGGATAGGCAGGGGTGGGGTGGGGGGGAGTAACAGCCATGGTTTGGTTTGCTAATTCAGTAACGGATATCTCTCATTTGGGAAGTCCTGAGTCTAAACAGGAAAAATGAGGAGAGAGAAGAGAATGACAGGCAACATGTGGGTGTCTTTTGACCTTCTGAGTCAGAGACTCTTCTGTTGTGTTCAATCCAATTTCTCCTCTCTGTTTCTCTTTATTATATGATAACTATAAATCTCTTATAAATAAGAGATTATTTCTCTTGATTACATGATAAATATGAACTTAATCGATAAGAAAGTGATGAAGAAAGTTTGGAAAAATAATTCAGTCTATATAATAATAATTCAGTCTCAAAATAATACGGTCTTTATACAAGAACTGTACTTGGATACATAGACAATTTATTTGAGAGAATATGTCATGTCTTCATATGAGGACATTCAGCTCCCAAAAGGTTAATGTCTTTCTTCATAGAATTGTGTAGCGCTTAGATCACTGGACCTTTTTAAAATACAAATTAGCCCATGAGAACTGGTGAAATGAAACTTCGTTTGTAGCACGGGCACTATATTTCTTGGACCTGATACTTTTAAATCAAAATCGTCATGGGAGAATGCTATGGGTAATTCCACTGAGGGTGGCAAATGTGCAGTTGTTTCAGAGAGCTCCAAAATCTTTGCAAGGTCAACATTCATCATTCATAAAATGTGATGTGACTAAACCTCAATGGATCTTCTCAAAAACTATTCACAGGAGGCCTTTATAAAAGGCTGTGTATGACTTTTGTACAATATCTAAAAGTACTAACAATCCTATGAGCTAAGAGTTGGATGAGACATATGTACATGTACTTTCTGTAGTGATTTTGTGGAGTTAAAACCAGCAACCCAAACAAAACCACAAATATTTTCTTACTAAAACATAGCTTTTTATCGTCAGGTTAAAACAATATAAATAAAGCTTAAGATTTCTAATACAGTCCTCTGCAAATCATTATGTATTCATTCATCAATCCATTCATCTTCAGTAGTAGCTTTAGCCATAGCTGTGGTGGATATGGAGCCACTCCACAGAGAATGTGGCATAATTTCAAATGCATTAAATGCTGTTTTAAAATGATTTGGTTTTAAAATATGGCAGTTAAAATCTTGTAACTGAATATAGTTATGGTAGTGAAGAGGTTTTGAAATAAACGGTTGCACAGAGATTTTTTTTCAGTCCTGCACCGGCTTTTTGCTTTGAGGCTGAATTCTTTTCTCTCCAGGGCATGTATTCTCTACACTGTGAACCAGTGTTTATGCTCCTCTCATTATGTTTAGACTTCACCATAATTAGGCCACCACACGTGCAAAACCATGTGCCTCAGTCTGCTGACAAGGATGAGCATGCTCAGACCAACAGAATAAGAGCTAAGAAGCTTTTTCTATACACAAGCATTAAAAAACAACCATTGGTGTTATTAAAATTAAACATTATTATCTAAATGTCCTGTAAAAGAATAAGAAATAAGGTAAAGCTGATCTTTTGTCTTGAAGTGTTGAAGTCTTCAAAATCTTTGCAAGATCAACACTCATCATTCATAAAATGTGATGTGACTAAACCTATATGGATCTATGCAAAAACTATTAATAAAGGGATACTTCATAAAAGGGTGTGTATAATTTTTGTAACATCTCTGGATGTTATGTGTACACGTGCATACTGTACGTGTGAATCTGAATGCATGCGTACTGGCTAGGGCCTCCTGTATCCCAGAGGTCTTTGAGGCCAGCCACCTGTGCAGTTGCCTCAGAATTCAGGAATGGACTGTTTGTGGTCCTGCACAGAGAGTGGACAGGGCCCAGCTGCAGTGTAAATGAACTTCACACTACAATATGAGGATGAAAAACTACACAAACTAACGAGTCAATAAGTGGTTTTGGCATTATCTCATATCATAATCCAAATTGACAGAACTGCCTATTATTGTTATTACTGTTGCATAAGGAATCTACATCATCAAACACATAAACTTTGATTTTTTTATTTTTTATGAAACTTCCACAGGTTTTGGAATGAAATGCAGGACTTTATTGGAAACATTAAGCATATTCATGAAAAAAGCGGAAGTGCAATTGTGATTCTATGAAAGTAAAAGGCAACAACATGAGCCAAGCAAAGCGCTATTTAAAGTAATCAAACTAACAGACATCAAACTTTAAAAGCTATCCTATAAACAGCAGGCTAGAAATCTCAATAGAGCATATTATACTAATAGTGAATTAACGTTCTATGTTCCATGTCATCAATCATGGACATATCTGCTGTTCATTACCTGGATGCCGGTTCTGGAAAATAGAGTTTATGGACTCTAATGTCAGTGACAACATTGCATTCTGGGAATTTGAGTTTAATAAGATGAGCGTCAATTTTATAGAATACCAGTTAACTACTGTACGTTAAGAATAGGTTTTTAATGAATATTATATACAATATTAAAATCAATACTAAAATCTAGTTGACGGTTAAATCTAAGTGACAGTATATTAAAGATTATAGATCCTAGGAATAGTTAGCTAGCTAAAAGAAAACTTGAAAACAAGATCATTGCAATTTAAAACACGCAAAATCCATGGTCTGTAACCAATGCAGTGAGCGACTGTGTGCAGAAACTCTCACTTTCTCATGAACAAACATGACTTCTCTCAGTCCAGCTGTTCGAAAGTCACTATGCATTAGCAGAATAAATCAGCAATCTGGGCTTAGATCCAAATGTGGGCAAGCTAATGCCTGCCAGGATGTGCTTTCTGTTTTAAATCACTCAAGCTTGCACACTTGGACTGAGATCAAATGTTCTCCTGTCTATCACCAATCTGGTCAAACTCACTATTTCAAATCAGGAACAGCAGCACACCAATTACCTTGTCGCTTAAATTGTTCCTCCAGAAAATTTGCGTTTATCAGAAAAGGGATGCTCCACCAAGGACCCAGCATGAATGTGTTTTGCGTGAAACTAGCTCAGGGCTAGCCCCAGGGAGCACAGAAAGGATGTAATGAGAAGCATATGGTTTAATGATGGTGAACCAGATGTTGTGTTTAAGTTTCCCATGTACAGTTTTTAAGAGTGCATTTTAACTATTTAACTGGACAAAAAAAAGTTAACACACTAGGAGGGTGCGTGTAATATGAAATAAAATCAAGAGTGAATAAGGTTTATATTGTATTATATTGTATTGAAATTATGGTGTGTACTGTATGCAATAATGAATGTGACAATAATGAATGGCTTTTCAGCACTAAACTGGTTTACCAGGATCTACAAACTCTCCATGCTTGATTTCTGCTGAAATGATTCCTAGAAATATAAGTAACATTTTATTTGAGGAAATACATGAAATACGGCTGTCAGTGATCTTGAGTGAAGTCATATGGGTGCCCTGGATGAATTGTGAAACTGAATAGAGCTGTCAGGAAGCCCGGAAAAATGTCCGTTGTCACTATGGTGTGACAAAAAGACACGTATCCACATTTTCTGTCCAGATATGACTACTAAAGCAAGAAAGAAAATGAAAGAAATAGGATGTGGATGTGCAAGAAATGATGTGTAGAAATTCTCCTTTGATTACATTTCACAGTTCTTGACTCTCTTTAAAATATCCCCTTCAACAAAATTAATTTTTTCATCTCTGTCGACGAAGAAGCAATCTATAGAGTACTATTAATCCACTGACAACACTTTCCTCCATGTGTTCTCCAACCAATCCCACCTTACATGTTACCTTTTATGCAAAAGGGGTAGAATAAAGCAGCTCAGGTTTGGCTGGGAGTACAGCTAATTTCAAGGCCATAAAAATGTATCCTTTATTGCAAAACAAATAAACTAAAAATACCTATTTGACTCATTATAGGTCACTTAATAAAATACAAAAGACTGCAACTCCAGGCTCAAACTGTGTGAAACAAGACCATGCAAGATAACAATGCACGGACGTTTAAAGACAGAACAAACAGATGACAGTGGTGCCATAAATGTGTTAGTTATTAGGCTAACACATGTTTAAAAACCTCATCTGCACCAAATAAATGGCATTAATCAAGTAGAACGCCGAATGTTTCTGACTGTTATGCTTCTGGATGATTACACTAAACTGTACAGAGAACAGTGACTCACATTTTCCTCTTCATCACTGAAGTCAGTATTACTCATGCTCTGACGTTTATTTACTGAAGTCATTCTTACTTGCTCACACTGCACTGGAAACCAGTGACCAATAATAATGACTACATTGCCTGATAGATAATTTAATTAAAGGATTTAAAGTAACTCTCAGTCAGGTGTAATACACTTAATTGAACAGATTTTGTATGATGCAAATTACATCAAAATACTAAAAAGACATCAAAAATTGGCAAATTATCATTCAAACTGTTCTCCTAAAGTCACAATTTTGTGTTTGGCATAAAAACATTTGCTAAATCTACTTGATAGTGTAGAATACATGGCAGAAACAATTCATGATGATAAACATTGCCCCCACAATATGATTTAAAAAACAGAACGTCACTTTGGGAACTGGTATTGAGTGCACTGTTCAATTGGAGTGGAGTCTATTTATTGCATTTCCCTGCCTGCTAGTTGTTCCCAATTATGCCAAGTCTTAATTATATGAATATTTATCTGTATACCGTAGTATACCTTAGTAAAATAATAATAATAAAAAAAAAGATATCTTATCTATAAAAAAATATTTTATTGGAAAAGTTAGTGTTCCTATTTGCGCAACAGCATTTAAATATATGCCTTTACATTCACTTTATTAACTTCATATATAACATTTGCTGCCATGTTCTTTTATTCATATTGCATTTTGTACAGTTTTTTGGCATTACAGCCTGTGTTGTCTTTGGATTTCTAGTTCACTTTTCTGAAAGTCTCTTTGATAGCTAGAGGTCATGTGGCTACCAGGAAAATTTAGCCAATGCAGTTACTTTAGCGCAATTTATGCAGTTTATTAATCACTGGGCAAGCGCCCTCTATCTGAGCACATAATCTGTCAGTGTCCCGAAAGGCTCCATACATGGGGAAAATTTTTAATACTTAGTTGGTATCATATATTTATTTTTCAGATAGCCTTTAAGAATGCATTTGACAAAACAAGAAAACATTGGAATCATTCCTGTTGCTGGTTTGGGAAACTTTTACAAGGTTTCACAGACTTTTACAGAAAACATGGCGATGAACTGTACATGACAATATTGCCAAATATTCTGGCAAAAGTCCACGAACAACCACTGCCAAAGACCTTTGTAAAAGGTGAAATTAGAGAATTAGAGAATTGTGAAGCCCTATTTTGGCTCATAAACATTACATTACAAATAACATGTTTAACACGTTCAACAATCTCAAATTGTCACTAGTTATGATGGCTCTTAGCAAATTAAGGGCATAATGCTTTAAATGCATTAAATGTAGAAAAAAGTCAACATTCTATATCCAACAGCATGACTGAATTATTCCTTTCTAACATATTTTATTGATGAGAATCAGTTTGTTGATTTTATGGGGTTATTTATGCCAGTGCAATTCTTTTGAATGAACTGCCATTTCGCACATAATTGTTCTGTTAACATGACATGTCCCCAGTCAAACATTATGGCGCATGATAAAAGTCTCATGTCTCTGAGACCATCTGTCTTCAACCCAAAAGCAGAATTAGAGCTGTTTATAGCACCATAAATGTCCAAGGGGAAATGTTCTTATTTTATTTCTATTTATCTTTAATCACATCTTGTGTCCTGTGGTTCTCTCACACAAAGCTTCTCTTGTCCCTTAAACCTAAAAATGTAATGCTGAAAAGACTTACTGTATAAGCACTGTAAAGGATGCAGTAGCTGCATAGTTACAAAAACAGATTGAGAAGAATGTCTTGACCAAAACCATACAAGAAATACTTAATATGGCAAGATCATGATATATGAACTGAGTATCTTGGGGAAAAGAAGACAGAAATGTTATAAATTACAAATACCAACAATGTAGACTGATAGGAATTCTTCAAGCTAAGTCCATCAAATTTATATTAAATGTTTATTACATGGTATTAGCTTAAACCATGTTGAAAGTCTCCACTCCTTGTATAAAAAAAAGTTAATGCTGGTATCGTCTGGTGAGCTTTTTATACCTGCCACTTGAGAAATTTCTTATGTTTTTTTGAGGAGCTTTAACAAGCTAGTGATCTTTAAGAATAAACATGACTGCAACAATTGTCTAAACTGGTAGTTAGATGGAGTCTATCTCAAAAAGTTCCTCTTAAATGGAAAATGTAGAGATATATGCAATGTAAAAAAATCTGCATTAAAGATTTTGTTTATCCCTGATATCATAGTTTGGCTACAAATTAACATTTTGAGTAAATAGAATAATGTTTGGGTTTTTAGACGGTGGTTTGATGCCTGCTGTTTTTTTGCAGATCTACTGTAATATAAAATTCATAGCTTAGTGCTTTGTGTGGACCAGTCTTTTCTGAAATACAACTGTATACAGATAATCATTTGGCTGCTAATACAGATACTGGTTTAAAGATTTAAACATGTTTGAAAGAACTGGTAAGATCTGGTAAACAACAACTCACAAAACTAACGAAAAAGTAACCACTACCCCACAAAAAAATTATCTTGTGATCATATGATCTTGTTTATATTGTTCCCGTTTAACAAGCACCACAAAATCAGTTATTGGCAGCCCCATGCACCCTAATACCATGCACCCAATAATTTTAAATTGGCTTTGAAGTCTTTGAGGTTGGTACCAATTCGGTAAATTTTTTAAGTGCTAACAAGCCGTTAACAATTTAAATTAATTTGTAAGAACATAAAAAATAACTCTATAGCAAATTTTTATAGCTATTAGTTAACATTCGCTACATTAGCATCATGATAACATTTCAATAGTGAGCCGTTCAGGATTTTAACAATGTTATACAGAGTCCTAAAGAATTGCAAACGAAACCTTACATCCGCTACCGACGTGAAGCAAAATTGCAATGACTGTGAACATTTACTGAGGCATTACAGTATGATAACAACCTCATACTGTCCCGTTGACGGACAGAGGCTGACCTATAGACATTGGAGGAATAGTACACATGTTAGCTGCCCAGCTATTTAATGACAGTAAGCTGAAGGAGTGCATAGAGAATGGTACCATCAACTTTCCTCCATCAGAACCCTTTTTTTGAACCTTGTTTGATGAAGCCCTACAGTAGACAAGGAATTACAGATGAAGAGCTTGTGACCAACTGCAGAATATTGCAGGGGAGACGTGTTGTAGAAAATGCCTTTGGCACCTTTTCTTGTGACCATGTTTTTGTGATAAACAATGTGTTTCTTATTGAAAATAGAAATACAATTTTGATGTGACTTGTACAATGCTTTAACTGTCAATAGAATTTGATGAAAATTGATGTATAAAATATTACAATGTTATTAAAATGTATGAAAGAAATGTTACTCATGTCTCACTTAAAAGTTTGAAAAATTGAAATAAAATGACCAAACCATATATATTTAAGGGATAAAAATTATATATTAAATTTGTCATCAGACTTCTTTATGAAATTAAAACATTTATATTGTGCTTCGGACGTTAACATGGAAAATGTCTTTCAATCTTGTTTTATCATCACTATTTTCCTTAAAATATTACTTAATTATTTATATAATTAAAATAGTTAATTTTAATATGAGGATTTTTGGCTCCCATAGGAGATGTCAGGAGAGGTCGGTTGCAAATTCAGCTGAGTCGGATGGATTTGGGTGCGTAGGGCTGACAATAACTGAATTTGTAATGCTTGTTATATGGGAAAGATATAAACAAGATCATATAGTGATTTTACTGTTAGACTATGTCAGGTGTTTAGTTTTTTTGGGGGTAGTGATTACTGTTTCCTTAGTTACAGATACTGATGCTTAAGAATTGATAACGACTCGATAACAGCGCTTAAAAATCTATATTGAGGCATTACCAAGGCATTCTTGAGAAATGTAGTCGGGAGGCACCAGACATTTTTCTAGCATGTTCCAATTTTCCTCCTCATGTTAACGACGCTAAAGATGGAAAAGATTGTTCTATGTCCCTGTTTAAAGAGATATTAACTGTATTATTAAATTATTTTAGGCAAATTGTCATAAGGTGTAACTGCATTTACATATAGTTTAAATTAACGCTTCAGGTATTTATTTATGGCAATCCCAAGGTAAGTGACCTTGCTCAGGTATGTGGTGAAAATAGCCTTGATTTTCCGCAAATGAGATCTGATAGTGCTCATTGTGCTGAACATCCGTGTGTCATTCCAGGAGGAATATTGCAATGCACTTTCCCACAGTGGATAAAGCGAGTATAGATTTTTTTGTTTATAGCTATATTTATATATATTTTGTGGGAATATACTTATTTCACCATTGTCTGTTTGTACAATCATTCATTAATAATCTGGAATGGCATATGGTTTTTAGTTTAATTCTGAGAGTCTCTCCTATTTTCTCAGAAACAACAGGAAGGATCTGGTAGAAAACTAAACCCACAATTCAAGTACAGTCATATACAGTATTGTTCCTTTTCTACATTCTTTCTTAAGTACACAATAGTGTCATTAGAAAAAACTGATGCGTTTTAAAAGGCAAAGGATGGTCGCAGTAATTAATCATTTACGTTTTTCCTTTTTCTTTTTTCATTTTCTTATGTTTACTGCTCTTATAGTAAATGATTTGATCCACAGACATTTTTATTTCATTAATCTTTTCTTCACACATATTCTTTACATATGCCTAAAACTTTTGTGCAATACTTTAGATAACATGCATAACATTTCCTACAGTTACAGTTTCACAGCTGGAGCTCAATAAGAATAATTTATACACAGCTACAAACCTGTCATAAGTAGCTCTGTCTGCAAAATACTTTGTAAAACGTTGGTACATTCAGTTCAACAGGCTTTATTTTGGCATCTGGTTCCTGGACCAGGACATGGCACAACACAAATCAGAGCTCAATAAAATGGGAAAATCCTAGTCAGAACCAGATACTTGCCCGACTAGTTGTATAAACTTTTAACTATAAAATTATAAAAATAATAATTCTTCTGAACAATCACACGGTCTTGTGTGTAATTCCTCTTATGTTGTTTTCTGTAAACTGTTGCTAACTGTTGTATTTCTGCTGTCAACACATTTAGATCGTCTGTCTTCTGGGAACATTCTACATTTATAATTGGATAATGGAATTTGGAGAGGTTTTAATTCAGATGTCAAACTTATGAATAACAAATCGTCTCAAGGGATCATTTAAATGCACTTGTAAATCTGGCTTGTCAGACAGCTGTAAATAATGAAGGATATACAACAGGTTAAGATTACTGGGAAATAAATATTTTGCACAAATGACTACTAGTAAACAGCTCATATCTGCGAAGGTTTACATCATCTGCAGTTACGCTTTTCATGTAGTAAAATGCTCAACAACTCCTTATGTGATAATATTGGCAGCAAATATAGCTCACATCCTCTTAAATTCTAATGAATTGAAAAATTATATTCAGTAATAACTTTAATTTTCTCTCTGTTATGTTCTACAAAAAACTGCATATGTTGTCTTAAACAGCCAAATATCACATGGACCATTAGAGGGGTGTAAGATGAGCCCAGACATCTGTGTGGCTCCAGTTTCCCCTAAAGACTTATGGATGAATAGACGGATGGCAGGATGTGGATTTGGCTGGTGGAATATGGATGCTATGCAAAACTAGAGTCTATACAAGAAACTGGATATATAAACAATGAAAAGCACAAGGAAATAAACAAGGAAAAACATAGGAACAGCACATGACTCCTTTATTCTGGGATGCTAAATTGATTAATAGAACACCAGGGAAAGCCTGTCTTTTTTTTCTCATTTTTATTTTACAGTGCATTTTTTATGGCAGACAGAACAAAAGCAAAACATGTTATTTAGGGAAACTCCTCTAGAGCAAGGCACTCTGGCTTAAAACATCACTCTAAAAAACAATCAAACCTTCTTTCCTTTTCCGGTACAGGGCAAGGAAGAAAGATAGCGCTGACGACTTGACCCATGCTCATGAGGCCCTTTGCATCCTGATTTTTGCTGTGGAATGTTTCCTTTCTCCCATACTCCTCCTTAAAAGACTTCCTTTCAGCACAGTAAGCATAAGGTCACCCCTATGTCGTAAAAACAGTATACTTCCACTCAACCTAGCTTGTACTTATAACGTCAGAACAGTGCAGTTTCTGAGAAAAGCTGTGTAAACTGTTTTATTATGGATTTTCTTTTAATTGAAAACAGAAAGGTGTCAAATCATCTTATGCAATTCTATGTTTGTACCAGTCCACCTTAAAATTCCAAGTCAAGACTGTTGGAGGAAAGACATATGTAATGTACATTACACAGATGTCCTTTACCTAGGTGACTTCTGCATGGGAAAGTGCGTAATGTATTTTGCAGAAAGAATGTACTCTTTCAATGGTTTTTATAGCAGCCTCCTTATGCCTTTACTCTCCCATTATTTCATTAATGGCATATTGTTTATTCTACTCCTATGTGCTTGTTCTCATAACATATAGTCAGCATTCTACTCCTCTTTTTTTAGTGACCTCATGATCCTTAGACGCGCCAGACATTTGGAAACATGAAAACATACACAGGCAGGTGTGAGAGACATGAAACCAAACAAACTGTATGTAACTGATTTGACTTTTGAGGTCAGGATAAGAGTGTGTGTAAGTGTGAAGTGAAAAGGATAGGTATTCAAAAGGTTCTATGGCTAGCTATAAATTATGTGTTACAGTACACGTCAAATAAGCAAGCAAGCTTTAGCCTTTTGTGGTGTTGTAAATAATCATTATCCCCTGGTAATGTTTCTGAATGATCTAGGCTAAAGCTATGTCTATAGAGATGGAAGTGATGATTAGTGAGTGGTTGGACAGAGTGAGAGAGAGACTCTTACCCTTGCACCTTTCTCAGGATAGCACTGACAACCACCACTGCAGTCTCTGCCCCCACATATTCCACTGTGCTTCTTACCACCCTGGAAAAAAGACAACACACAATTATTAGGTTAAAGGCATCAAGCACTGCTGATTATATGGATATGACTCCCATACTAAGTCTATTTATAGTCATGTTTAATTTGCAAAATATGACGAGCACATTTTATATGTTGCTACCATTAAACACCTTCAAAATACTTCAATGGCCAAGTTTGTTATGGGTCAATTTGACCCTCAATGTCACTAGTACACAAATGTAGCAGATCTGACAGCTGGTTGGTTGGGATATGTTGATCATTTGCAGAAAATATTACCATATTATGGCACACAGTAAACCAGGAGGAAAACATAAGCTCCTGTCATTCAGTAATCATTGACTCAAAATGCCGGTAAATGTTTGCCATTTTGTACTACAACATAAGCCTTGCTGAATTTAACATCACACCAACTCTTCCTCAGCCCTCTGTTCTAGCTCTGTCTTTCCAGTGAGCTACATGTAGCATACTATATGTCTCCTGTTTCTCTATAAGAGACAAGAAGAAAACTGGTGGCTTTTATTCATACAGTGTGAAGATGTGGAAATGTGAATAGAAGGAATTCTGTCTTGTTACAAAGACTTAAGATTTTTGGATGCAAGACATACAAAGGCCACATTGAGACATCTGGTCCACACCACAAAGAGTCCCATTTTACAGAGTCTGTCTCTAAAGCACAAAACAGATATTTAAGTGTCTAAGTTATGCAACGCCCTAAATCTTATTCCCAAAATGTAATATTCAAACATGCACAAGAAATAAGTTGCTATATAAAGGTTCCTGAGTGGAATTAAGTGGAACAGATTTTTTTTATGGGCTAATGCCAACTACCCATAGACATGATAAAAAGGACCAATCTGTGGAATCCTCATTTGCGAACTAGTCATCTCAAAAAAATGTGTGTGGGATATCCGGGCGACTGGGACCGGACAGAATAGAGCACAGATGGAAAAAGATGAAAGACAAAACCACAGGAAAAACCTTAAACAAAGTGTAAACCCAAACAATAAAAAAAAAACTGACCAACTTTAGTTTACTGCTGAATATTTGATTCCTGCGGATGATGACAAAAACAGTGTGCTCTATTCTATTCTGTACATTTCAAGTTTCCTTCAAATTCCTATTTTTCCTTCATTCCTATAATACTATTTTCCATATAGAGCCAATGATCACCTAATATTGGTTAATTTTTGGAAAGTTTTTAGAAGTTCGTCCCTATGGGTCTCTATGGGTTTTTGAAAGTTTGTACCTTTTTTGGAAGTTCGTCCCTATGGAAAGTTTTACAGTTAAATAAGAATGTGTTAAGCTAAGTATTCTCAGGTGTACGCATATGGTTGGATTATTTGGTGGTTGGCTTATTTGTTAGATGTTACAAACACACAAATAAAACAGACCAGATGGTCACAGAAGTGAAGATTTATCAAGTCTTGTTAATAGCTTTCACAATACATAAAGCATTCATTAACAATTTTCATAAATAATCATGCTACTTCCAAATAAGCAGTTTTGGGCCAGATTTTTTTTAAGTCACTTAAGATGACTCTTTTAAAAGACCTCAAATGTTCACATCTGTTCAGGTTGAGTATACTGTAACTCTGGATGTTGAGTAAAATCATGTGTAGGCAAGAAAGAAAGAAAACAAACAGTTAAGGTCTGTGCAAGGTATGCGGTCAGTCATTAACAGAAGGTCAACAGCTGGCCCATGGGGCAGTAGGCAGCATCTAAAGCTTACAGGGTGAAAAATTACCCTCAGATAAACAAGATAACTAACTAACAAGGTGGGAATTCCTAACATTTTTCTCATTAGAATAATCCCACCGTTTAGACAACAAGTAATCACAATACAATAAGCTGTACTTAAAGTGCTGACTGAGTGACCTATTATCAGGTTATGAAACAAAAATAAAACACAATACATTGTTACCTTCTTAAATAAAGCAAAATAAAAAAAATGGCTCCATGGGTGGTAAAAAAACCAATCAGAACAATACATTATTATGGCTAAAATTATTTCTCCTGACCGCACATTCCAAAAACATTCAAAAACACCTGTGTTTTTGATATGAACCTGTGTAAAACCTGTATATCTGGCTGTTTGGGAAACCAGCGTTTACCAGAAGTTGCACGCAGTACACAGGGTTTTTAATCCAGACAAAATAGCGGTCACCTACAGTAGACAGTGAAAAACAGATTTGCCTAGAAAAAAAAAAAAAAGTAAATGGTCACGACAAAAGAGGGCAACCAGCGTATATTTAGCTCCTTAATTATTTGCAAATTATTTGTTACAAATAAATGTGGTGGCAACCAGCAAAATGGAGTTTATATAGGCCATTTTGAAAAGGAAATATTATATTAATAAAAATTTAATTTATATTTTATTAATGAAAATAACATATATTACTATCATAAATTAAACAAAGGGAAAGAAAAACTTTGACTGCGTTATTTCATATTCTGCTGCTTATACTGTATGTAGGCCACAGCATAAAGCAATAAGCATAAAGCACAAACATTAAAAGGTTGATTAAAGACACATACTCTATGGACAAAGTGACATTTTTTGGTCTAATTCCACATATGTAATTACACATGATGATGACCAGCATTTTGATTATTTATGAATAAGCTTCCTCTTCAAAAGCTAGATTCATCAAACTCACTAACTCCAAAATGTACCTGGAGGCCTTATGGAGACATTTTAGCCATTTATACTAATCTGCAAAATTCATTCTTGTTGTGTCTGCTATTTTGTTTTAGCCTCAATAAATGACATTGTAGAGAATGACTGTTACTTTCCACCCCTCTTGATGAGATCTCTTCAGGATCTCACCGTTTAGGGCGTTGGCTTCAGAGGGATGAGGGTTCAGCCATTATCACTTCAGAATAACTGCACTGAGGGAGTTGCACATTTTCCTGCTTCTATGTCTGTGTAGATGAAAGAGGCTGACAAGATGTATATCTGACTTTAATGTTCTAGTAACTCAATGTAGTCAATGATGTGTTGAAGACATAAGAGACCATTTGTTATGCAACTGAAAACCATATTGAATGGTCTTTATTCACACTGGAACATTTTCAGACCCCCCAGAACTAGACTGGGGAATTCCCTGCCTCATTCCACTACAACACACACATGAATGCCTTGAAACCTTGAATGTCTATCTTATTATTTTGTGATAAACTATGTAATAAACCATAATCGACATGCAAAATCTATTACTAATTACATTTAAGATGTTATTAATATCATACCAATAATTGAACTTCCTTACATGACTGCTTATAGAATGTGACCAATCTGTGAGTGAGCTACAATAGACCTTTCAACCTCTGCTATATTTTGGGAGTAGAAAATATAAAAAAGATTGGTGTGTTTTCTAATGGGCCAATAGAGTAAATGTCCCATATTTCTCAAGAAAATATAATACTTTCTGAAGTTTCCAAAACCAATTTCGTGTTGTTTCTTTAAATTCTCGTTCTCACAAACAAAACAATCCTGCACTAAAATATTCTTAATTAAAACTCTCTCTTGCTAGGGACACAGAGCTTCGGGTGGCACTAGCGGAAACTGCATAATCATGCTGTTTATGAAAGTGAATCATTCTCTCGATGTTTGAACAAGACTGGCTATTCCCTTTTATAGGTATCTAATAGCACGCTAAATGTCATCACTGAATGTAAGCCTGTTTAACACTGCACCAGTTCATCAGTCTTTAAAGATTATCACTTGTTACACAGTATAGATAGTATAGATGGAAATTTTTATAATAGACTGTTCAATAACATATACGCTTTCCATGTCAGACTATATGATGAAGATGCTTTGCTAATAACCCTGTGGTTAATTAATTAAAATCACCACATTCTGCTTATTGCATAAATCAGCACAATCCAGACATGTGCAGATAATGGGTTAGGAATGTAGGTTGTTAATGTTACACTATTTGATGTCCGCAAGTATCTTAAATAGCTTACTAGAAAAAAAAATTTCACATTACTTGACCTGTTTTGCTAAAACGTATGCTATCTTCAGGTTGAAACAAAGAACATGACTACATAACTATAGTTACATCATATTAATAACACTGACTCAATCTCAAATCATGACCGATGTACAATTTTAGCCTCTGAGTAAAAACCTTCAAACCTTTACACATATGACGGAACTGCCCAACTGGCTTTGTTGCTTTCACTGACAGTGAGGGCTCTATGGTTAGAGCTCTGGGTTACTGATCAGGAGTTGTGGAGTTCAAGCGCCACTGCTGCCGAACTGCAACAATCAAGGCCCAGAGCCCTCTCTTCTCATGACTGACCCTCTGCCCTGACCCCAACTTCCCAACAAGCTGGGATATGTGAAGGAAAAAACATCAACGTGCTGAAATGTACTAAATGTGATAAAAAGAGGATTTTTCTATTTATTTTTCTAAATAGCTTCCCAAATGGACTTTTCAATTTCATAATTTTATGATCTCTTATTTTTAGTTCATATAAAGTATTCAGTACAGTGTTGCCAAGTAATATATGTGATTATTGGATGGTTTATAAAGCTATTGAAGCCTTTTGCATTTTAACAGTACATGATCTGCAGTTCAATTTGTGTGCATGGGATTACGTTGAGTAGGGCTGGGCGATTAATCGGAAAGTAATCGAAATCGACATTCAGAACCTATAATCGATCGAATTTTCCCAGGTTGATTATTTCGATTACTTTCCCTTTAAAAACACTACCGCGTGTGGAGTCACGTGACCCCGCTCCGTTACGTTACCTTATTCCGCCGACATGTCGAGCATGGAGAGCTTAAACACTGAGACAACTGAGCAACAAGAGCAGCTTGTACCAAAGA
>JAOVVB010000049.1:9621859-9645546 GCA_028570985.1 Heterobranchus longifilis
ATATACACTGTATATACATTCCTACAATCCTGCTGTAACATTTTAGTTGCTATTACTTAATCCATAAAGAGTGCACTTTATGGCAAACAAGGTGCGGTTTTAAGCATAGCAAAAAAATTTGACATTTGACTTACAGTGCTAGATTGTGTTAAAAAGTCCTAAGGTAAATTAACTTTTCTGTTTCATACAAAACTCTGCATTTCCTCTGGGCGCTTACTGATTTTCAGGTACATGTGACCTTTGGTCCCCCATGACCCCATCATATTAACTGAACACATTTAGTGTTTTTGAGGCTTGTTTGTGCAGCTGGTCCTGTGGATCTCAAAACATGTGGTAATGGACATGCAGTCCATCATTGCTGTAGGCCCTATAAACTACCCAGGAGGGATATCACACTTTTTGACCTTGCATTTGGCCTTGTTTTTTTTTTGTCTCTTTTTTTGTTGTTGTATTTGTGTGCAATTTGTTATTAGCCGTGTTGTCACATGTACCGCTTACTGATGCGACAGAGGAGTTGACACTAACACAGAGCAGTGTTTTCTGTTATAAAGACTGCAACACCAAGAGGCAGAATTACAAATTTTGAATATACACATATCTGGTTCAAGAAAAATCCATCCATCCATCTTCCGTGCCAATTAGACTGCTTAAGGTCGTTGGCGCTTGGAGCCTATCCTAGGGCTTTAATGACAACTTGGGTAAGGTGCCAACCCATTGCAGTGAACATGCACACACACCAACAATCTACGGGGAATTTGCTTAAAAAGCATTTCTTTGAATGTTGGAAGAAACCAGACTATACAGCGGAAACCTTCAAAGCACATGGGGATTCCAACCCACATCCCTGGAGGTGTGTGGTCACAGTGCTAACCACTGAGTCACTGTACCATTCATAATGAATATACAATTCATAACTATAACTTAACATAACTTTTTTCTGTGTTGCATTTAGGGTCACCAGTCAAACACTCTCATTGCCTTGGCTCTTATTTACATGATGAGAAGATAGGATGGATTTTATCTAAAGGTTTTTTTAATGACCTATGCCAATTAAGTACAGAAAATCATTCTATTGTGATCCTTATTTTGAATCTCCTCATTGAAAAAAAAAAAGAGCAAATGCTCATGTATAAGTAGGCTTTCCAGGCCTCCATGCAACATGTAATAGAACAGTTTGCCATTGTTGCAAACAACACCACTTTGAATGCCGTGTTTCATATGGGGGCTGATCCTGTTATTGTTTAAAGGGCCAGGAAGGTTAGTTCCTACAAAGGTCCCTGTGAAACGCAGATGAAACCATGGGCTCTGGCCTTCTTTCCTCTGATAATGTATGCATATTTTTACTGATGACGTTTAAAAATATATTTTTTTCAAACTGCTAAATTATAGTTTCAATATATTTTGAGAATTAACTGACTTACTGGCTAACTAAAGCAATCGTGAAACGTTTTCTCTGAGACCATATCAGTGCAAAAAAATCATTGGTTCACAGGATAGAGGATTGAAGAAATGGATAAACCCAATTGGATGAACTGGATGTACACTGAACAAATGGAATATGTGGTTGGTCAGATTTGTACAGTTGCATAACCCATTAGGCTTCTTGTCAAAATGTGATTGCATTGTTTGTACTAAATGTAAACAACTACTATATTTATTAGACTGCATTACACCGAGTAAACATTATCCATTCAGGTAGCATTAACTTCTTGTTTGACTTAGGAATGAGTTCCGTTCTAGTAGCACGTTTGTAAGTGGAATTCATCCGTAAGTCAGACAAAGTGAGTCTTATAAACCTTTGACATAAATATACAATGTAAAGCATTTTGCCAGTGTAGCTAGATGATCTGCAGACCAACCTGAAACTGAAATGAAAGGCATTGTTTTAATAGCTTTTACTGTACATTATAATGTACCAGGGGCGCTCCAGTCAAATCAGGACATTTGATTGCGCAGAATAAAAGAACACAGTTATAAGAGTAAAAGCTGTCCCTATATAATCCCCTGCTACATTAATGCACTTATCCCAGCGTTTCACTAGTGCTTGGATATTATCTAGGAAGAACACTGGCCTCCTAGGAACTCCTTTAATGAACCAAAAATCACTTGTATCAAGATCAGAACTGTATGGGGGATGTGGAAATAAAACTCCTAGCTAGTTCTTGTAATGTGCAAGTGGGGTTTGTCAATGATTGCAGTTCCCACAGATACGTCTCTTCTGCAAATTTGCAACAAGTTGTTCGTCGATTTTCAAGCATCCAGGCTTCTTTAAAAGGTTGGCACAGGTTAAATGTTTTACTGTGGCTAAAAGTCTCATCACCTTACTGTATTTGAAGACTTCTGTAAATGTAAATTAGTTTTATGCTTTCATTCACAAAAAAAAAAAATCATCAATCAAGTCCTGGTTTGACACAAATGCTCCTCGTATGTTTAAAAGTAACAATCAAGTGGAAATTAAGGCTGTTTCCTCATGAATTGAAAATCTAAAGCATTTCAAAAACATTACAAAGTGAGCAGCTTTGTTATCACAGCGCTTACCTGAATTTTGAATCAGCCAGACTTCTGCCAGACTGAAACCAGACGCAGATGCTTAGTCACTTAGACAACTATGTCCAGTAACATAACTGTCTATAAATAGGGTTTGGCAATGATGTCAATTCCAAAAAAAGAAATGCTTCAACTTTCTGTTTGAATCCATCATGTCCTTCTTAAATTTTCGTGGGAAGACATATCATGCCTGATGGCTGGTTTTTTGGTCCCCGCTATATCAAGCGTGATGTCGAGAGAACACCATCACATTTTAATCACCATGCTTAGTATAAATTTATTCCAGTTTTATAGTGCAACGTGTCTTCTGTTGTTTTCTTGTGGAGTCTGTAAAGGAATGTCTTGGGATGTTGCAAAGAACAAATCTCTTCAGTATCCATAAGAATGAAATGGGAAAATAGGGCCAGACAGATGAATAGAAAGAGTTTTTATGGGTGGTTCATAAGCTGACCTCATGTAGTGTCCATGCCATATAACAGAAACATTAAGGAGCTTTAATTAAATGCATGTATAAATTTATTTGTAATGCATCCGAGGACATATGCATTTGGCTTATCCCTGGGTTCTTTGGCTTATCTTTATTATGTTAAAACATGTTTTAGAGTTTTGCAAAGGGTTTGTTGTAAAAACCAGCCAGTGCCTCATTTTTCTCTTCCTCCTCCTCTGTTGTTCTTCTAAATGCCGTACTTGTTCAAAAGAGAAACTGGAGAGTTGCAGAATCTCCCTGCTGTTGTTTTGAAGACAGCTCTATTTTAAGTGCTTCCAAATATGACCTTGGGTTTTACCATAACACTACAATCCCAACATTTAAATCTTTTGTTTAAGGCCTTTTTTTCTCCCTTTATTAATGCTTATCGTGTTCAGAGCCAAGTACTGTAGGTGTTGGATTTTTTTCCTCCATGTGCTAAAATTGTTTTTCATCTGTTTGCCATGTGCTGAAAATCATCAGTTTTACTGGCTTTTTGCATGTTACTGCCTGTGGAGAGAAGAGTTGATGAATGCATCAGAGCTCCTGAACTGTGAAATACTATATATAATCTGGTTATTTTTACCTTTTGAATAAAAAAGAAATTACCTCCAAACACACATTTTAAGCTTTGCAAACAGGTGAGAATACAACATCTCTCTGGTCTTCACAATAGATAGATGGATTTTTCTGTAGACATAATTTGAATGTTAATAGAGTATTATTTGTATGTATTATATTCTAAATATTTCCCAAAGCTATTATGTAATTCCAATGCAAAAATCAGAGGAATATGAAATCTCCGACTGCATTTTTAAACATGAAAATCCTCTTTGTAAACCTTATATCATGCCTGTGAACTGAGCTTTTTTGGATTGGAGCACGTGGTGGAAAGTTTTTCAGCTGTTTCTTGAATGATGTAGGTCAGTTCTCAGTGATTAGGTGTACTGTAGCTGGAAGGGTATACGTGCACACGGTCACAGGTGAGACAAAAAAATCACTTTATGACTAAGGCTGTCTCTTATCCTATACAACAGTAAGGAATCTGAAGGGCTGATATGACCTTTGGGTGCTTGAGCAGCTGACTGTGGGTAGGTCAGTGAGGTATGAGATAAACAAGGCTTTAGCAGCACTAAGTGACTGTTCTGTTCTGTTACCAGAGGGAAAGGTTTTTTTAAATACGGTTGAGGCTCCAAATGCTTAAAGGTAGCCGATTTATCACAATCAGCTTTATTGTATGTCTGGGTCATTGTCCTGTTGAAATGCTAGGTTTTGTCCAAGAACTTGGCAAAGTGGTTATACCTTCTAATAACTTGTACTTGCAAACAGTTGTTTGAACTGACCTTGGTATTTGCAGTTTTAGAAATGGATCCAAGAGACATTCTTGACTTGTGTAAATCTATCATTGTTTATCCCAGATCTGCACTGAACGTCTAGGACGTTGGATGTTTTTTTTCCTCCATCCAATTGGATTGGTAAATTAATCCAGATTTGTGCAAGGAGATTTGAATGTTTTTGTATGGCTACTTATGTTCAAACAAGTGTGTGTACCAAGTTTGTCTGTGCTGCTTAGAAACCAGCTCGTTCTCATCTTCCATTTATGGCAAAGGAACAGAAAAGTTTCTGCTTCCTTTGTACATGTGTTGGTCAATCCAATCAGTGTTGCCAAACAAACCCATTTATGTTGGTATAGCTGTATTCTACCATGATCAGGTTGAGAGGGCTTGGGCTTGGCAAATTGACAGACATATTGTGATTTTCAGCATCACTAAATTATTAATCTGTATTGTATGTGCCTTGGGCAGTGTGCTTTAAATTCCTGGGGTTCTTCCCCAGATGTATGTTGTATAATAATTTATTTAGTGATGGGACGTACTGTGCTGATGCTTCGAGGCGTGTATCAAGAAATTCAGGAACTATTTAGGGAAGTGCGTTTCGAGGCTTGTATTGTTTACGGTGACTGACGTCATGAATGATGTTTAAAGACTTGCTGCGATTGGCGGTTCAGGAAGTGGTTCAAATCTTGCCGCCATGTATTGACAGATCTTAAACCCAAGCTCTATTTTTACAGTATATTTTCTTCAGTATTATAGGTCTTTATATATATATATATATATATATATATAAGCCCAAGAAATCTCTGCGTGTGTCGCCACAACCCCCCTACACACACACCCCACAACCACCAGTTGCACAAGCACATGCACTGCCCTCCTCTTCTTTCCTCTTTTCAGTAACAGTGTGAAAAGAGTTAATCACATCCTGCCAGTTTAATGAAAATCATGTACAATTCCAATGCTCAACCTACAGTAGGGCAAGACAGCTTTGAGAGGCTCACATACTGTACAGTACTGGTAAAATGACTACGAACACATCTGCTCGTCTTACATTCTTTGACCAGTAGGGGGGGTTTGTGTGTTTCCTCGAGAAACGAACCCTTTTGTGAACCAATTGGCTGGAAGGCTTCAGGAAGGGCCCCTCTATGAAGCTTTATCTCGCCATCACTAAATTTATTCCCACAAAAAAAAAAAAAACCAGTTTAAATAAATAATTGAAAGCCTATTTCATTCAGTCACCTTTGAACTCCGTTGATGCGATAATCTGGGCATTCAGTACATTCAGGTCATCAGCTTGTAACGACGCGGGTCGCGCGAGGGGCAGAGCCGCGTATAAACTTTTATAAGCCTTATAAGAGGCGCGGCCACTTATACACGCGGTTGCCAGGCAACGCCGGCGTCAGTCAATCAGCCTGAACGAGCCGCACCTGGCAGCATGTTTATATAAAGGGTCCTGATACCTCCGCACTTCGTGTGATCATTAGGTAGCATGTGTGATCGGTAAGGTATCAGGGCCAAAGACCAAAAAAGAAAGTGAAAGAGAGAGCGGCACGCATCAGTTTAGCGTGCGCTCTATGTTTATAGTGCAAAGCACACACAAACTCTCTTTGATCTTTAGTTTTTTGTTTCAGTTTCCAGAACCCCGCGTAGACGGCGGACCTCTGTTCATTTTGTGTTATCAGTTTACTTTATTTTCTTTTAAGTTCTCTTAATTAATAATCCCACGCTATCCCCAAACGGAAAGTTCTTCCTGTGCGTGTCATAAGCACTCTCACAACCTCCTATTTCACTGATTATTTCTAAAGGCCTGCGTCAGGGCTCTCATCATTACAACATCTCGTGGTGCGGCTCTCCATACCGCGCCACTGTAACACAGCTGACTTCATTTTACTGTCACATAAGTTTAGACCTCATCATAACACAGGCTTGTACAGTGTGCATTATGCATGATGGGTGTATCGCTTCATTTCTCACCCTGATGCACCGATACCTCAGGAATAAGGTAAATCCGAACTCATCAGACCTTTAGGCACCCTAGCAAACTGAAGCCTTTTTTTTTGTAATTGTGTTTTGTAAGTGGTTTTCTTATGTGTGTTTGGAAATACTCTTACTTTCACTATTAAAAATTGCTTTGGTTTTTACTGTTGTTGTTTTTTTACCCTTCAACTTCACCAAGTGCTTATGCGATGTCCATACTTGAATGTTTTTCTGACCATGTTCCATCCACAAAGTTTGACGTTTCAAGCACGATCCTTCCAGGTGTGGATAATGTGTTGAAGTGCTGTTAACCCAGTTCCAGTAATATAAAATCTCCTTAGTTGTTTTCTTTGCTTGATTTGACCCTTCTGAAATGCCAATGTTCATAATTAGTGTATATTAACTTTTGTCCTCCTGGGGCCCTTTCACTTCTTTACTGACCTGGATGCCCTAACGGGGCCCATCACAAGATTCATTTGAATTTCCATTTGTTTTGTCAGTGACAGTGGTTGTTTCTTGTCATCATAAACCATTCAGAATAAGGACCTGATGAATCGTTTTACTTAGACGTCAGCATGGCTACTGCATGACAGTCTAAGAGCTTTGGAGTTCCTTTTCTCTTTTTTCCCTATACAGTATAAACTTTCTCAAGTACATTTCTCAGAATTTCCGGTTTAAGTTTCCCATTTTCACAGAGGTCTAAACACCCCTCATGTCTGTCAGTGATTTTTCTTAGTGAGCTTTTCTGGCCTATGTTTTATGACATCTAAAATGTTAAACACAGCTTGTGTGTGTGTGTGTGTGTGTGTGTGTCTAAGCATGTGTGTAAGTGGGTGCACATGTTGTCCTATGTTTTTTCCCATCCCATTGGTAAATTTATCCAGAATTGTGCAAGGACATTTGAATGTTTTTGTATGGCTACTTATGTTCAAACAAGTGTGTGTACCAAGTTTGTCTGTGCTGCTTAGAAACCAGCTCGTTCTCATCTTCCATCTATGGCAAAGGAACAGAAAGGCTTCTGCTTCCTTCAGACCAAACAACACACACACACACACACACACACACACACACACCTTCCGTGAGGGAGGTGTTAAGTGAGTAATCCCTCAGTCATTACTCTTTATTACTGTTAGTAATAAATATTTAAAGCTGATTGCAAATTAGCTTCCAACAAGTCTCCTAGCCTTAACCTAGGAGTAAAAAAATATCAATCCTGGCCTTTCAAAAGTGCTTAGTTAACGTCATGGGAAATATTCATAATGTATGATAATTGATGAGGTTGGGGTAGATGAAGTCAGAAGAAGCGTGTTAAAATAAAACCACAAAAAACATAGGAACTATGATGACATCCTGCACACAAGGGAAACAGCTGTAAAATTGATACAAACAAAGGATGTATATCATTAATACTACCTTTCATTCAATGCATAATATAATTTTGCTTTTATAGATGTATCATTACTGTGCTAAGACTGAAGCATTTTGGCATTGTGATATGATCAGCTTGTTCTATTTTTTTTTCACAAGCACAGAGACACTAGAATTTTGTATATGCATTCATAAAAGATGTGGGCTGGTGCATTTCAGATTAGGAATGCATTGCTGATGGCCTCAGATGTACCCACCAGCATAGTCTCAATATGTGCATTGTGAGATGACAGAAAAGCCTGATTCCATATCTCTGGCAATGACTGTGAGAATTTTTTTCCCCAACTAGCAAGCTGTGCTACAAAGAGCAGATAACACCCCAGCTGTCTCCAGATGTGAGCTAACCATATTAAAATTCATACTATATTGAACAATGACTTCATCCATGTGGTGACGGTCCCCTACAAGTTGGGTTCCCCCTGTTTCCTCCTATTGTCCCAGTTCACTTAGCTTAACTGTTCCACTTGGCTCGACCTTAGAAATTCCATTCCACGTTCTTTAAGACAATGGTGTTCGTAGAATTTATTCAGGATTGCCTAAGATAGGAAACTTATGTTTCCTGCATAAAGGATGTCAGATGTCCTACAGCAGAACATAAGGAGCTGCATGGATACCATCAGTACAACTAAAGACTTAAGAGATTTGCACACTCACACCCTTACCTATGTCATGCTCGTTTTGACTTAGTTGTGGTACGCATAATTCAACATACACAATCCACTAGTGCCATTGCTCAGCATGGAATCTCATTACAGATGTTTAACTTTCCAAATTAGTAACATTAATAGCAAGTTTTTTCAAGCAGTATAATTTTGAACTCCTTTCCTATTTATTTGGCATACTTTATTGGTCAATATAATGCAAATAGGGTCATAAAATGCTGTAGTTACTATGTGTGGGCTAATTAGCCTGACTTTATGAAGCAAAACCTATCCAAACCCCTCCCCATATGACAGCCAGCTGTAAGTGGAGGTTTACAGACACAAATAAGTAAACATTAGCTGTTCACCTCCATAGTTCGATGGAATTATAGTTTCTAAGTTATCACTATTTAAAATGCTTTTCATAGTGAATTGTTTGTTATCTGAACGTATTTATATGAGAATGTCGTGAGCTGCAGTATTAGAAGACAGAGTTTAACCAGGTCAGGGTTATCCAGAAGACCTTTAACAAATGATCTCATGCCCTGTTTGTGCACACCTTTAATATTAATATTTAATATTAGATTTTGGACATTATGGTAGGTGTTAGGCTTCAAGAGACTCTTTATCTTTGTCTTTAAACTGAACTATAAAAGGAGGCCAATTTTCAATTAAGTTCATTCATTTTGTCATAAAAGTATGGGTATCTATTGACATCTGGGTATATACCATAACATGACGGTGGTGTAGTGGTTAGCACTGTCGCCAGGGTCGGGGTTTGATTTCCGGCCAGGCTCAATTCTCCTGTGCATGAGTGAATGAGTGTGAGTGTGTGTGCCCTGCGACTGATTGGCACCCTGTCCTGGGTGTACCCCGCATCGTGCCCTAAGTCTCCTGGGATAGGCTCCAGAACACCCGCGACCCTGAATATAGGATAAAGCGGTATAGGAGATGAGTGAGTGAGAGTGAGTGAGTGAGTATACAGTATGCTATAAGAATAATAATGCTTCATTGTTACTGTTCGTATTTAAAAATGCTTCGTAGTGAAATAAATGTTCATAAGTTCAAAAGTTTATGTAGGACCTATACGTCTGACTATCCAGCAGCTTCATGCTGTTACATTTCTTCCTGTAATGGCTTTTGCTTTTTTTTGCAATATAGACAGCAGCAGTATAGACAAATATGCAGTGTCTTAGTGTTGTGTAAGATCACCATAAGCCATGAGAACTCTCCAAGTCCCTGATTTTATGCTGAAGAGATCGCCATTTTTTCAGTTATTCTTAATTACTGTTGTGACGATAGGTGTACTTCGCCAAATCCAAATCACTCACAGATGTCAACTTGGTTGAAATCTGGCGGCTATCATAAAAATAAAAAAAATTATTGCCAAAGTATCCTGTAATCTCTCGTCCTAAGTAAATGGGTTTTGTTGTTATCCTGGAAAATGTTACTCCCATTATGATAGACGTGTTTCATTTTGGAATGAAACAGATCATTTAGAAGAACATTGTTTTGATTTGCAGGTAGCCTTTCCATTAAGTGGATACATACTGTAAAGCCAAACTACACCAGGAAAATGCTACTGGCAAAACACCTACTTTTTTTCTATAATTTGTCACCTGTCTGTGGTCATTATAAGGTAAAGAACACCATGTCCATAGAGCAGAAGAGATATTTAGGGAGACACAAAGAAAGAGAAAAGGTGACAAATAACTACGGTGGAAAGGGGTGTCTTTTAGCTGTTTGACAAACAAAAACAACAACTTACATTCTTTCTGGTTAAGAGTAGGACACTTTAACTCAGCATTTCCTGGCATCTCATTAAGCTGTATTAGTATTGTTTAGAACGTTTTTACAAATGTTTAAATTGAATTTAAATAGTTTATAAAACTTCCTGTCAAGCAAGCTGCATAGTGGTGTAGTGTTTAGCACTGTAGCCTCACATTATCCAGACTTGAGTGTTCAGGTCCCGTCTTCGGGTCCGTGTGAGTTGGCATGTTATCCCCGTGCTTGGCAGGTTTCCTCTGGGTAGTCCAGTATACCTCCACTGTCCAAAGACATGCCGATTCGGGTAATTGGCATTTGTCAATAGCACGTCCTGGGAATGCACTGGCCAGTGGTGGCTACTGGTGTATAGCGTTCCAGGCTATGTCCCGCCTTGTGCCCTGAGTCCCCTGAGATAGGCTCCAGGCGTCCCGCAACCCTACCCAGAGGATAAGCGGTATAGAGAATGAGTGAGTGAGTGGGTGAATTTCCTATCAATTTAAATATTAAATATTTGGGTATCATGGCCACTGTCCACACATCACTAATCTGTATTGGATTTCTAGGAAAATCAGATGAGAATCCTTGATTGCCTTATAATCAGTCTGTTTAGAATGTCCTGAAATTTTAACACATTAGGCCAATTATTACCATCCAGGGAGACATTACTAAACAGCAATTTCACACATCAGTTTGATTCATGAGTTCCTTGCAGGGTCCAACAAGCAGATGTGCTGGCTGTAGGGGCTGGTTTCACCTAAATGCTGCCCTATTACACTATGAAGCTATTCAAACTGATCCATCACAAGTTCCTTGTTGAGCAATCACACAGTGGTTAATGCATGGAGAAATGTCCATAACCAAAGATAACGATTTATGGCCCAGAATGAATGAATGTATTCGTGAATTATTTAGTTGGGCACAAATATATCATTTGGATTAGTCGTAGATTTCTTTAAGTTTGTATGTGGGTTATCTAATATCCTTATTTTTATTATTTGAAAATTAAAGTGTAAGTTGCTCAATGTTGCCCAAAGACCATGAGGTATAATTTACAGTATATGTACTGTATATGTATTTAATTAGAAAATGTAATCTTTAATTCAAGACCATTGCTGTATTGTGTAGGACAAATCGTAGTTATGGACATAGACAGATATATAGAGTCAAATAATGTTTAAGCTCAGATTGATGAATCCTCCATTAAAAAAAAACTGAGCTTAATTCGGATTCATAACAGTTTTTCTCAACACAGTTACCTAGCCAAGTAATAGTTTGTGAGAGATATGACATGAAACAGACATCTTCTTGTTTCAGAAACGAAATGAACGGAATGATGATAGTATATCTGTATAATAAGCTATTTCCCTTAACTGTTGATTTTAGCAGATATCTATTATCAGTCTTTTCCCACTTCATAGCTTTGCTGTGTTGTATGATATCAGCATGTTGTCTTACGTAGATATCAGCATGCTGTCTTACATAGATGCAGTCTGAGTTGAGTTGAGGGCTACACTGTCCGAAAAATGGCCATGCCAGAGTTGTGCTGGTTCTGGGCTTCACAATGCTCATTCCACGTTTCTTCACATGAAAGTATGATTGATTGTTCATCAATCACCTGTAGGTACATACTGTACTGTACATATACCAACTATGTACTTTTAAAACTGTTAACACAGAGATCGCACATGGAAGAAGAGCTTTAATGTTGGAATATACTGTAGTTTTGTGAGTCACAGAATGAAATACTACAATACTGCATACTGCAGGTTGCTTGTATGTTGATGTTTTGATATTTTCTTACCTGAAAACTTGGCTTCAGATTAGTGGGAAAAACAGAAAAGGTTCTGATTCATTTTCTCCTTTCCCCCCTCCCATTTCGATCCTTTCTTTTATCACTTTTTTTTTTCCTGTACAGGCACAGTTGTTTATCGTGAGACAGGACTGAATGTTTAAAACGTCCTCCAAAGCGTTAGTTTATGTATCCGTGGCTTCATGTTATTGCTCAAACTCACGACAGTTACAAAGCACGCAATGCACATACATCCAAACTCTTTTTTTCATTTTCCCCATCTATAGAAATGGTATTGGGACCATATTGAGATAATTATCTTTAAATCGTTCTTCTTTGGTTCGTGTTTTTTTCTGCTCATAACATATTTGGGTTTGTGGAAATGCAAGACTGACATAGGAAGGAAAATAAGATGCATGTGTCAGTGTGTATGTAATCCTGATCTGAGATAATGTTGGGAGTGTGAGATTGGAAGATGGCCATTATAACAGTACTGATGTGATAAAAGGATAAATAAACGTGTAGAGATAAGACTCTACACACATGTTAGGGTTTATGAGGATTGCAGGGCAACTACGTTACCTCTTAGCCATGCATTAAGGAACACCATCATAGATCTCAACGTGTGAATGGTGAGACATGTAGTGGTGAGAGAATTGGCATTAATATAATATATACTATTTACTACGTGTATTAGATTGTTTAAAGGTATTGATGCTAAGATCAAGCAAGGCAAAATCTGATGAACAGTCCTTGAAATGACAGTCCTTTAACTCCGTGCCTGGACAGGCACTGATGGTCAGAATAGCCTGACCTAGAGGCAGTGCTCAGATAGTTTTGGGAGACCAGCGGTTCTCATGGTCGTGCACAGACCCACACACTGATCCAATTACCCAAAACACAAAAGGAGGAGGTGGGGTTGTGAGGGCAGGAGTGGGTTGAATCCCAGGCCTGTTTTTTCACTGCAAATGTTTGGCAAAGTGCCTCACGTGCAAGCAAAAGAATGACTGCCTCTGAGGGAAAGCGAGATGGAGGAAAGAAGCAAAAGTTATGTGCATCTTCATTCCCAGGATAGACTGCCAAGACACTGAAGAGGATTGTGCAGGAAGTGATGAAGCAATGAACATTTGGTCTTGCTGGCTCTAAAACTTGTTTATTAGGGAGTTAACGCCAGCACGCAGACATTTTCAAGTAAAGTCAATTGTGCCTTGTTGTTATTCCTCCAAATAACTTCAATTCACTCAAACGACAAATTGTTTCTTCAGGAAGATGGTGTGACACAATACAGTGGGGCAGTACACGGCACGTCATAAAGCAAAATATACAATAGATACAGTACACAGGACTTGCTAACTAGACACAACAACAGAACCGCACATGAAAGAAACCAGTGCAAACTATTCTCTGTAAATTATAGACTCCACTCTCATGTGAAGGAAAATGAGGAAAACTGTCCCAGTAACAGCAGGATGGACAAGCATGTAATAGCAAGATTGTTGGTACAAAAGTGCCTTACACTTACATTGCAGTCAGAGATTTTTTTTCACATACCTTTTCATATATTTTAAACTCTTACTTCAATATTCATCAATTTAAAAAAAATTTAATATCCAAGAAATTTTTATTCCCATATTTTTCAGTAATTACTGGACTTATAAATATACTATTTGATGTATAAAGTTTTCAGTGTGTATTTAAAAAAAAACAACTTGTATTACATTATGTGCACTTGCTGCCACCTAGTGGTGGACCTTAATAATAAAACTTCTTTTTTTTCTTTACCCCCAGGGGTGTTCAGGTTCATCATGTGGGAAGTGTGACTGCAGTGGTGTAAAGGGGGCAAAGGTGTGTACATCTCAGTGTTTTAATTCTTACTCTGCCAGTGCATTATTTTTTCTTTCCCTCTCATAATCATTGATAATGTGTATTATTTGAAAAGGGTTAAAGGATATGTAATGGTGATGTAAACACACAAATGTAGAGTTTTAAAGTTGTTTAGATAGTACTGCATGTGAAATATTAATTTATTGTTTTATTTGTTTGTTTTCTCAGCATATGCTAAAATCCCAGTCACAAAACATCTACCACATGATACATTGTGTGATAATTGCCATTGTGACAATCTCATGATGACACAATAAATAATAATATGCAGATTTGTAAAAAAAAAAAAAGAAAAAAAAGAGAGGATGTATATGTACATTGTAATTTGCCTTCTTAATTTGCCTCTTCCTTTATTTAAGCTTTTAAACATTTACAACACCTTCATATGTATAAAATATTTAATTTTTTAGAAAAGTTTGTTAATATAGTGCAAAACATTTTCGTACTTTTTGTTAAACCCATTTTTGAAATTGTATATGGTTAAAGTTTTCTTTAAAAATGTAAAAATATATATTATTTAGTTTTTTTAATTAACTTTTATTATTATTACTTTTAAAAATGCATGGTTATAAAAATCATTTTATGATACGTAGCATGTACTGTACACATATAATTTACAGTACCTAAACAGCGTTGCCTTGGAAACAAAACAAAACAGAAAAAAGAAAAACCTTAGGTTCATGATAGAAAAGGGAATGGAAGTTTGAAAAGAAAGCTCTGTTGCTCCATCTAATGGTCTCCACAGGGTACCTCTTTAAAAATCTGATAAAACAACAGAAAAAAACTTTGTATTTTAGAGACTTTTAGAGACCAATTTAGTACACTCTCCTATGAATTACATTAAGGCTTTATATACATACCTTCCAGTATGTCACAAAAATGATAATCTTTTTCATTTATCTTTTCTTGGAACAGGGTGAGAGGGGTTTACCTGGCTTACAAGGCAATATGGGATTTCCTGGTGTGCAAGGTCATGAGGGCCCCCAAGGGCCAATGGGACCAACGGTATGCAATAACCAATGCTCAGATAAATCACACAAATCATTTATGCAGCCTAATGCATGACAGTGTACAAAATGCCTTGTTATCTATATTAATTTATATTAAACTGTAGTGCCTGGAATAATGTAGCATTATTCTTCAGATAAATAACCAGAGGCTTTTAACTTGAGAATGCTTTCCAGTACTAGGGAAAAAAAACTATTGTAACATAACTTCTGTGTTCTTATAGGGAGATCTTGGTGAGCCAGGGGCTCAAGGAATGAAAGGAATAAGGGTAAGTGATATTTCTTTTGGCACACTTACTGTATTTTATTTATTTTTTTAGATTCGTATAGGAATTTCAGATAAATTTCATTATTTGACCTTCATACTGTATACAATTGCTGTTAAAGACACTAAATTATAATCAAAGTTGAAATTAAACAGTGGAAGAGGAACTAATTTTAATTATGAACTCGAATATAATAAATTGAATTCATCCCTATTTATGAAAAAAAAATACATCAGACGATATCACTGTATGATAGATCGGAGTATAAAACAGAATTATAGAAACCTACAGTATCTACTGTATTATTGTCACTTTTGATCATAGGAGTATAGTCACAGTTACTCTAAAATTTATTTTCTTCTATAACGGTATATTGTCTATATTATGTATTTACATTGAATCATTTCAGGCTGTGTATGGCCATGTATACTATATACCTGAATATGTGATTTGTTGCTTTTTTCATATATTTAAGGACACTTGCTGTTGAAATTAACTGACACTCAATCATAGCTCAGCTCCCAAAATCAACAGCTCTTATATTTTCAATACATAATGAAGCAAGAAGTAGTATAAGCAGTAGTAACAATAATATTCATGGGTTGATGTTTGGCTCAATATATTGAGTAGAATTTGTAATATATCACAATGCATTTTAATCATGTAAGGGGATCTTTTTTTATATGAGATCCTAAAATGAAGCCATGCTCTTTCATCCACATTCTTTTTTTATTGTAAATGATCATATTTGTATTTGTTTTTTTAAAATAATGATGAATAGTGAAAAAAACATATAATGCCAAATATCAATGTCTTCGTTTTAGGGCCCTTCTGGTTTACCTGGTATTCCGGGAATTCCTGGGCACCCGGTAAGTTCTAGAATTTTACTCTGCTTATGAACTGAGTATTTCTTCCAGACATTGGTAGATGTCATTCATTTTCATGATTCAGTACTACATTTTGTTTGGTAAACATCTGAATGTTGCTCGAATCTTACTAAATAACAACTTTGATTGACGTTTTAGATGTCTTTAATTAAAACACACAAGCTTTGACATCATTACTAATTCCTTCTTTATACTCAGTACATGCTACCATGGATGTTTTCTACTTGATTTCAACTAGCCGTTATAACGTTTATGATAATTTAGCAACTTTAACATCAAAATAATATCAGATAGAATTAAGTTGAGGAGTCATCAAATACAGTATAAACCTATATGCAGTCCTCTATGCTCAATTACCCGAAAGGCACCAATCTGATTTTCAGTATACTGTAGGTACATTAGTACACGAGTACCTGCTGACCTGATCTCACAATAAATTATGCATTCTGTACCATCAGGCACAGCACAGCAGATGGCAGCATAATAAATACCCTCAGTGAGCCTACTATAGGCCTTTTTTTTTTTTATTCCTAAATGGTTTTGATCTATTATTTACCTGATTTGTATTTCTTTCTATATTGTAAAATTATACTGAAGGTATCCAAAAATATGTAGTAATGTCCTGTGAACAGTAAAATTATAACCATCCACCATATTATTGATATTAATTATATTAAGTGTAATACATTTCCTGATTGTAAAACAAAACAAAACTGTGGTAGGTGGATTTATAGTATTTTGGCAAAAAATCCCACTGATATGACCACAACAATTTTGACATAATATTTTGCCATTTGTGCATTAATTTTTGTAAATCACCATACTGGCAGTGGTTCTCCCTGTTTATTTTACATAGTTTTTATGGACTAAAATGTTCCTGCAATCTAGATCCTTTCAGGGCCACTCATGTTTAGAACAAATGATAATGTTATGTGACATTATCGAGCAGTGCAAGACCACTCATCATAGAATTATTTACATTATTATTTATTAGTTTCAGTATTATAGGTAGGTATAGGTATTATCAGCATCTTCAGAATGCTTTATCATAGCAGCTGCTGCTCTGTGGTGAACACAGCTGAACCATCAACTTTATATATATTGAATATAGCAACATAAAACAACAAAATATCCAAAATTATTTGTACAATGTATATAGAGATTAATTGTATATATATTATTAAGAGAATCTTGAAATATACTGTATTTCTGTTATATATCTACAATTTTATATGTGTGTGTTTGTGTGCAGATAATAGGGGGAAAAAAAGCACAGAATAGTATATTTGTGAGATCTATTACAAGTAAAAGGTCTATCAGGATGATTTAGCTTGATTTGCAGTGAAAACGATCAATATATCCCCATTCTCATATATTACCTGTTTATTTGTTTAGATGTAACTTGATTGTGTCTAACATTTCCACTGCAGGGTATTCCAGGTCAAGATGGCCCGCAGGGACCCCCCGGTATCCCAGGCTGCAACGGAACAAAGGCATACACTACAAATTAATCTCTTTGTTACTTTTAAAAGAGAATATGTGTTTCGCATCGAAAATTTAATAAAAATCTGTGTATTTGACCACAGTTTGACAAGTTCAAACTTAAAGTTGATGGAAGTGTTTTTATATTGCAGGGGGACCGAGGTAGAGATGGAATTCCAGGCATACCAGGATTGCAAGGACCACCAGTAAGGAACAGACAACTTATATTTTACACAAGTAGAAGCTTTTTTTGACTGATTGGCTATGGACAGGCTATAGATTCTATAATTATCTGAATTAATTCCCCCAATTCAGCTGCATCTGGTTGTTTAATTGTTTACAGCTTCCTTTTTCCCCCCTTTTTTTTTAGGGTTTTCCTGGTGATCCAGGAGCAAAGGTAGGGAAAGAGGCTTGATGTTGACTAAATGTTTAGACTTTTTTTAATTGTAATGTCTGATGCTTTTATCTCTTAAATACCTTTCAATGATTATATAGTGTAAACCAGCTATTAACCTTGTGCCTTTCTATCACAGGGTGACCCAGGCGGTATTATTGGTGGGTTTATTCCTCAGAAAGGAGATAGAGGTTTTCCAGGAACTCCAGGATTGCCAGTAAGTATGGCTTTCATGCAGTTTTATATGTTCTTATGTTTTATATCCGTTATGAATGTATATCTGCATAAGTGGTCATAACAGGGTAGTATTGAAATTTCTTGCCTCTTTTCTAAGGGACAGGCAGGAAACCCTGGACTACCAGGACCAGTTGGTCCACCAGGACTAGATGGGCTTCGAGTGAGTGACTGCATAATCAGAGACAACACATGCTTCTAAAGACATATATAGCTTTATTTTATTATAATGTGTGCTTCAGTGAATCAGTGCCTGATTAAAAATCTTATCATTTCAAAACGTCATCAAATGACAACATTTTTTCTGGCCCCCTTTTCAGGGACCACCCGGTGAATCTGGACCTCCCGGCCCTCCTGTAGGTTTTAATTGGAATGTTCATTTATTAACACGTAGTGTGTAGATAAAATTAAACTCATGCGTAACTGTTTCATTTATGTTGCAGGGAGATAGACTTACATTTGTTGGTCAAAAAGGTGAAAAGGTGAGTAAGAACACACAAACATTTACCTGCTCTTCATGACACTAAAGTAAATACCACTTAGACCTGTCAACATATCAACATATCTATGAACCTATTAACATACATATACATTTCTGGCCAAGGATGATACACTTATCTGATTTAACCCTGACATATTGTTCATTTTCTTACTATCAGTCATTGACTACCCAGAATAGGTTCTTTTTGACCTTACCCAAATTTCCCTTTACAATTAGTCACTATACTAAATTTTGAACTACTTCAACAGATTAATATTTAATTGATGTTTAATTTATTGGATTCAGTTGGTGACTGATAGACAAGTTCAGATTGTTGCATTGCCCTACAAAGTGCTGCTGTGGATGGTGTGCATGGAAAATGGTGCTGTCTTTGCAAAGCAAATTGCAGATCAGGCTTGTTTGTCCCCATAGTATCAACTATGGTGAGATTCCAAGTTCCTGCCCAAATTCATCAGATGTAACGTTATCATAGCTATCATGATTCCAACACATCAGCTACACACAGACCCCAGCCACACATGGAAACCCAGATTCACACACATACTGTACCAAAATGTATGAAAATACAAAATAAATAATATAGCTCTTTTTGCACATGAATTTAAAAGGCTGAATTTAAGTTTGCATGTAGTCAACATTCCTTCTTTTTTTCCTGGAACTAGCCATACATAGAAAAAAAAGTGTTAAATGTGTTAATAGTGTCTAAATAGACTGTAACTTTTAAAGATACGAACTGGATTTAGTTCAGTGGGACTGCAGAAGAGTGATATGTGTCTCAGCTGAACTTTGCACTTTTTAAATGGAACGAGGGTTGTGGAATATAACACTGGATACGTACATTGTCGGTGTGCAGGGCAGGAAAATTTATAACAACCATGACCTATGGTAATACACTTATATGCACCTCAATTTTTAAAATCTCTTTAATATAACTCAATTTGCTGTTCCATTATCAGGGTGAAAAAGGCCTCACGGGCCCGCCCGGGCCTCCTGCAGAACCCAGACCTCAAGAAAGACCAGACGAAATCCATACTATCGTTGGACCACGTGTATGGCTTTTATCATTTTTAAAATTATTTTATTGATAATCCATATTTATATAAATTCACTCGTAGCTAGGTTCATTAACTAATAGATCAGACTGCATACTTCTTGTCCTGCATTACTTACTTATTTAAATCTCAGAAACCCATAGCTACTGAATGGAAAATTATGCACTTTATCTGTTTATAGGGTGAAAAAGGAGCCCCTGGAGAAAAGGGTGAAATGGTGAGTAATTTAAATGCCAAGCCATAATACAAATTTCACTAAAGGTACAGTTCAACAAAGTGCACATGTACAGTGGAAGAGCAAACATTCTTATTGTTCCTAAGGGTAAAACATACAGTATATAAACATTGAATATTCAACTGTTATTTCAAATTAAAGGTAAGATGGAATTAACCATTTCATGTTATGGTAATGGTTCACCTTTCTGTATTTGAGCAGTGTTCACCATATCAAGCAGGAATCAAAGGTGAACCAGGACCTCCTGGCCCGATAGTAAGTTGCCATGTTTAAGCTCTCTCTTACGATATGCTGTTTGCAAGTTCATAATCCTAATTCTCTTTAGGCTTTTAAACTTAAAATATATACAACTATTTCTATCAACTATTTCTATCAACTATTTTTTCTTTGCTATTAGGGAAAAGTAGGAAAGGATGGAGAAAGTGGAGCTAAGGTATAATGCATATTTTTTATATGTGTTGCCTGATTTGAATACAAGGTCAACTATACTTAAACAAAAGAAGACATATGTTTAATATTGTACAATATTTTTTTCTTTCTGAAAGGGGGAAAAGGGACAATATGGTTTCCCTGGCTTTTCTGGCTCGAAGGTGCCTCCATTTTTCTGTTACCAATATGCCACAGCAACAGGTAAATTAATCTTGTTTTTTTTGTTTTTGCATGGAATATAATGGTGGTCTTTTTTATAGGGGCAAAAGGGAGAGAAGGGACCTCCAGGACATGTAAGGAGCCAATCATTAAAAATTTTTTTATTTGTACATCTTTTTTGCTCTGTACATGTACAACATACATATACAGTGGAACCTTGAATTGCAAGCATAATTTCAAGGTTTTGGAAGCATGCTTGTATATCAAAACACTCATATATCAAAGCGAATTTTCCTTGTAAGAAGTAATAGAAACTCAGATGATTTGTTCCACAGCCCAGAAATATTAATATAAAAATTATGAATAAAAAATATAAAATAAAAATAATCTGGTAGAGACTCTCACTCACACAAGCGCACACACACACACACACACACACGCACACACATACACACACACACACAAAGACTAGCTTGCAAACAGAACCAGAGAGAGGAGAGGAGGAGGAAATAGGCTGCTGTGTAAAACGACTTTCAAACCAAATAGAGACTCTCACTCACACAAGCGTGCACACACACACACACACACACACACACACAAATACAAACACAAAATAAAAAAAATGCTTTACACACACACACACACACACACACACACACACACGGTCACAGTGTTATGGTAAACAATACATGTGTGTACGGATGTTGACTATACAAGTGACGAGATACCCACAATTCCGCAGCGCAATAAAGAAAAGAACCATTGGCTCAGTTGTGATCACGTGACACTCGCCGTCGAAATAGGAAGCGCGTGCATGCCACATCATGCTTGATGATACTTATATATACGTATATAAGTCAAAATTCATTTAAAAATTTTGTTCGTCTTGCGGAACGCTCGCAATCCGGTTTACTCGCAATCTGAGGTTCCACAATAGTAGCTTATAGTAGCAATTTTATCACAACCTTGTTAGTTTATACACTGGATTAAATTCTGTTGAATGTCTAAATATGTACACGTCAAAATATTTTTATAAGGGTGATGGTGTGCCTGGCCCTCCTGGTCCTCCAGGCTCAGATGGACCAGTAGGAGAGATGGGTAAGCCAAAATGATGCATAGCAATTGTATTCCTCACTGCTGAACTACATACTAAAAATAGCCATTTTGAATTTAACATTCTTATTGACCATTATACATCAAGGCTGAATAAGATTGTATGGCAAGCATATGCACATTCCACCTCCAATCTTTCAGTAAAATTATTGCAAGACATTTTGTACCATATTTTATATTGCCTGGCAAAAAAAGGTTGCACTCTCTAAGAATACATTCAATTCCTTTTGCATTTGATTACATCACACAGTGTTGTGGCGAGTTCATGTGTGAAAATAATTCCTCATGCTCCCAGGACCACTCTTTCACAATTTGAGTCCTGGAATATGGCCATGTCATCTGGGAAGAGAAATTCCATTGATGTGATAACTTGGTCATTCAGTATCTTCAGATCATCACCTGACTTCATTTATTGTCATATAACGTTGCTGAGCCTTCGACCTGACCAACTGAAGCAATTCCAGGTCATAACACCACATCCAGTAGCTGGCATAGTAGGCACTATGCACAATGGGTGCATCATTCATGTGTTTCCCTTCTTACCCTGATGCACCAATCAGTCTGAAATAGGATTAATCCTCGCATCAGACCACATGACCTTTTTCCATTGCTCCAAAGTCCAATCTTTATGCTCTCTAGCACACAGTAGCCTTTTTTTTCTGATTAGCCTCACTACGAGGTGGTTTTCTTATGGCCACACAGCTGTTTAATCCCAATTCTGTGAGTTCTCATCACACTGTGGGCATATAGAGATTGCATGGTAAGAAAATCAGTGGTAGGAACCACTACCCTTTCAGATTTTGATCATACTGTATGTTAGGTTTTTAACACAATTTCAGTAATTTAAAATCTCCTTAGCTGGTTTCTTTGCTTGATGAAGCCCAGTAATTTGGCTCCTCTGAAATAGCAAGTTTTTTTGCCCAAACTGTCCATAATTGTAATTAATTTTGTTTATTATTATTTATTTATTTAAAGGCTTAGACTCCATCCCCTTTAGAAAAAAATTATACTGCAAACTGCTTGCTGAAGAATATTTTATGACTTGTGTTGTACTTTTTTTTTCATCTGACTTTGTATTGATTTGCAACAACAACAACACAATTATGAACTGCAAATATAATATGGGATCATCGCAACCAAACAACTGGTCATTTTTTGTAGGCCCTCGTGGATACCCTGGAGAGCCTGGCCCCCCAGGTAAGAACATGTATTTCATGTTAATCCCAACTCCATTGTAGACTCTCAGAGTACATGTAATTGTTTCTTGAAAATGTTCATTGCAAGCTTCTTAAATTCCCTTTCTTTTATCATCAAGTTTTTGTACCTCCAGCTATAGTGTTCTTTCTTTGTCTCTTTGTTTGACTGTAGGCAAGAACATTGAGGGTCCACCTGGGGACAGAGGCTTTCCTGGGGAAATTGGACAGAAGGGGGACAAAGGTGCTGATGGAGAGTCTCTCAGAGGACCTAATGGAATTGAAGGAGCTCCTGGTCTGCCTGGACCCCCAGGGGAATTGAGTAAGTATAAAGTTATAGACCACTAATTTTAGCAAAGAAAAAGAAAGATTTTATATTGCATATTGCAATACTATACTTAATTGCAATAGTGCAAGACTTACATAATAATATATATAATAAATAACAATAAAGACTTTATTGTACTTTTACTTGTATCAATACATTAAAGAAACTGTTATGTATTTTACTCTACTGCTGTGTCCAATCCTATTATAGAAATGTATTGTTGTTTTATTTTCCTGTAGGTGAGGAATGTAACATTGATCAGGGAGATCCAGGCCCTCCTGGACCTCCTGGGTTGCAAGGAGAAGTGGGACAGAAAGGTGATTTAAGAATGCATTTAAGCACCTCAAGCTGTTTGATTTAAGAGACTTAAACTGATGTTTAAGTCTCTTAAATCAAATAAAAAAAGTTGAACCACAGTGAAAACCAATTAAAATAGGTTTTGTTCCCTGATTTAAAGTGATATCATAAAATCGGGTTAAATGTGATAATTTTTGCTAATTTTTTTAATTTATTAAATTACACTATACTATTGATTTTACTATACAGCTATACAGCATATTATTCTATAAT
>JAOVVB010000049.1:9679143-9690804 GCA_028570985.1 Heterobranchus longifilis
TTTTTTTTTATTTTTTATTTTTTCCTGCAGAAAAGTACACAATAACATTTCCATATTTTTGTTGTCTAAGATTTGGTGTGTTAAATGATTGTAATAGCAGAGAGTTTCGAGAACATTACAGGAACATTACTTCTGGAACATCTTAGTCTAAACTTAGTAGAACCCATACCTTACCTTAACTCACTCACTCATTCATTTTCTTTACTGTTCATCCTGTACAGGGTTGCAGGAGGGCTGGACTTGGGTATAAGGCAGGGTACACCCTGGTTGGGGTGCCAGTCCACAGGGCACACAACCACGTGCACTCACTCACACACAACAGGCAATTTTGAAATGCAAATTAGCCTAATCTTCATGTCTATGAACTACTAAAGGAAAACAGACAACCTGGAGGAAACCCACCAAACACTTGGGAGAACATATGTACACAGGGACTAGAACCCTTGACCCTGGATGTGTGAGGCCACAGTGCTAACCACTAAGGTACCGTATACTCCTATGTTTTTTAGTTAATATTTGACCTTCATCCCATCGCTGGCATCTCAGTATCAAGTCCTCAGTCAAGGCAGTGCACAGTTCAAAGAACAATTACCTGAGAAAGTAAACAAACACAGGGCAACTCACAGGAGGTGTTGTAATCCCCTGTGTCCCCCATGTGTCTATGTGTATGGTGGTGTAAAGGCACTACCATATGGCTGCACTTTAGGAGGCAGCTTTCTGAAAAGCTAGGTGTTGGGATAATGAGTCTTAATACTACTAAGGTGCTACGGTTAGCTTCTTGTCCTTTCACATAAGGATCAGACTATGGTCTAATGGCTGAGTCCACAAATGACCTCTGACCCACATATGTGAGTAATGCACCCAGTGGGATAGACTACATAGACTACTAGCATAGACATACAGCTCTAAAGATATGGGGTCATGGAGAGGACAAGCGTTAAGGACTGCCTTAGAGGAAATGAGATGTAAGGCCAAGTTTAGCCTCTTTGTTTTCCTTTCTCTATGGTCAGCAGTCATGCTAAAGATTACTGCTTTTATTTTTTAGATAATAGATTATAGTAATAATGAAGATAAATGGGATGTTTTTTCCTTAGATTTACCCACTGTACACACAGTACATGATTTTCCTCATTTTTAAGATTTTTTGTCTAAAGAATTATGCTGAACCCTGCCTCCCCAAAGAAAGCTGATATAATAATAATAATAATAATAATAATAATAATAATAATAATAATTTGGGAATGCCAATTAGCCAAAATATCATGTTGGACTGTGGAAGGAAACCCTAGTACCTGGAGGAAACCCACCAAGCACAGGGAGAACATGCAAACTCCATGCACACAGAGTCGGGAATTGAACCCGGAACCTGGAGGTGTAAGGTGACAGTGCTAATCACTAAGCCACCATGCCATAATAATAATAATAATAATAATAATAATAATAATAATAATAATAATAATAATAATAATCATGTGAATATGCTTCTTTAACAACTGGTCGAGTCATTATACACGATTGATTTTATGTACAAAATTGGACAGTATAGCAAAATCATCACCTTGTGACATCATAGGATAGCAAAGTTGTTTATCTCTGTTCATTTTCATTTATCTGAGGGATCAAGGTGTCGGGTAGTTTTCTGTTTCATTCATGAATTATTCTTACTTTTTACATTTTAACTTTCTTTCTTTTAAGTTCCTTATGTTCTGTATAGCAAGTGCAGCTTTCTTCGAAGCTAGTAAAAATCACTTCAAGGATCATAACACTTCCTGGCAGTGTACCAGTGTACCTGCCAGACAATAACAGACAGCACTTGCAATACTGATAGAATTTCTTTTTTTAAAGTATCCATACTGTTTTTTATTAAGCATGACAATCATCCGAACTCACCAAAGATCATGTGGGGTGCAGTGAATCTGGCAAAAGTAGATGCTGCATTCCATGTTGTCATTTAAGAAATGTCTGGAAGTGATTCTCCTCTTAGTTGCCATAGCATGCATTTAATGAGGCTAATTAATTAAAGAGGCTGTTTAATAGAAGAAACACTGAATATTTTAAAAGGAGGCACCTATAACTAATCTGGTGACTTAAATGACCTGTTCAAGCACTAGTGACAGGTTGTACAGTGTGTTCCTAGCTGTTTGAACTGAACAGACCTGTCCTCTTATCTGCATTAACAAATACAGCCATCTACTGCCCTTCGCAGATCCAACTGCTTGGAGTTCTGCCTGAAAAAAAACTCTATACATACTGTGTCTCCAGGCGTACTGTAGGCATTATGTCAGTAGGGGTGAGGAGCAACTGTGTCAGAATCGTATGAGATATAGGCCAAGTCTTTTTGTTCTTGCTGGAACAATGCAGCAAGTGAATCTTTGCCTTTCCCACAATAAAGGGGAAAGTAAGGAACTGGAAGTGGTATTGTAATATACACCACACTGCAGATTTAACAGTAAGAGTCTGACAAATGAAGTCAGAAAATGTCTATAATGTCTATTTAGTATAAGATTTTATGTTTTATCCCCCGTGTGATGAATGATAAAAGAATCGTGTGTATGTGTGTGTGTGTGTGTGTGTGTGTGTGTGTGTGGAACCTCATTTTAATTCCCCTATACTGCATTTAACTACCCCAACCCCCAACACTTTGGAAAAAAATGCAAAAATAAAGAAACTCCTTCTATGTGTCTGTCAGTTAAAACATTTAATAGGCTTTGGTGCTTTAATTGGTCTTCTGATGCACCTATTCTTAATTAAAAAATACATGTGGGGATGATATTGGCTTAATTAGCATTTATACAGGGGGAACTGTCTGTTACAGATGCAGAGACAGTGTTGAATTAATCTTCACACACACCATCCCTCCCCCCTCATAGGGTAGTAAAAAAAAGGGGGATTTCTTATCTGTGAATATTCTCAGTAAGGGGCAAACCCCTAGACTAAGTGAAAATCAAACACACACACACACATGCACACACACACACAATCAGTGTTTATCTCTTGACAGGTTGTGTGGTTGGTGAGGGATTGTAGCTCGAGCTCAGCATATCTAGTGGACATTAGTATTGGTCATGCACGTGTGTGTGTGTGTGTGTGTGTGTGTATTTATGGGGGGTTGTACGCATACTTATGCTGAATTAGCACAGTGATCTGCTGCTTCACACTAACAGCCTCAATCTGTAAAGATTAATCAAGTCTGCTTTATTTAACTCTTTGTACTATATGTAAGGTTTTGCTGGTTTTCATGCTAAATTATGCCAGTTAATATCAGCAGTGGGTGTATGCATGAAGTGATATGGTAATGCCCCAGGTTTAGTAATCACTCTGTCTGGGTACTAACTCACACAAGCTGCCATGTCATCACTCAACTTCAACCAAGCGCTCCTGCTTCATTACAGAAACGGTTCTCTTTAAGGCAGTCCCATTACGCAGAGCGACACACACGCATGGCCTACTGATTAACACTTATAACCCTGTCTGAATCACACTGCTCCACACACTAACTACATTCCTACACTGCTCAGGACTTACTTTAATGCAGTGAATAGTGCTGATTAAAATAATGCGATGTAAAACACTTCACTTTTGGATGTTGTTAATATTATCTAGGCATTCACTTATTGATATGGTGCAATCCATCAAGCTGTTCACAAACACAACCAACAATTAAATCAAACCTATTTGTCAGCCTTACACTCTTGTCTATGCACAATGAATGATTTGACAGCCTGTTTTTTTGTTTCGCGATATAAAGGGAGAAAAAAAAAAAACTAAACAAAAAAAACCACGCTGGATGTCAGATGGCTGGGTTAAATTGCAAATGCGATCATTTCGGTAGTGAATCAGTCCTTCAGCTTTTCAGTCCTTTATCTCTTCAGTCCTCCGCCTCTATCATCCAGTGTAACACCTTGCCAAGTTCTGACCTTGAACTAACGCAAAACAGAATAGGGAATATCAACCAAGGTGATGGTGGTGGCGGGGGGTAGTTGAAAAGTAGTTGACAGCAGGAAGACAAAGGTGCTCTGTGAGCAAGAGAGAGACTGAGTATATCTAACATGATCCAGCACTCCTCAAACCTCTCTCTCTCTCTCTCTCTCTCTCTAAATGCTTGAGTCAGGGATATAGGAACACAATTTATTAGCGAGCTTAAGGCCCATTATTTCTAATTGTGGGTGATATTGAGCCAGAGAGACAAATCCAATAAGGCTGCAGATGCTAACGGGATGCAGCGGGATTATCTCCATAGCTTTATAACCATTAGCAGTGTTTCTGTAGCTGAGCGTCTACTGGGGAAACGCCCCGGACGCAATAATTAGCGCTTAAAACTTGTTCAAGAATCCGTGTCACCGTGGCACTGCAGGGTATACATTCATGTTTTATATAAAAATGTGGAGCCATGAATTAGGACAGTTCCTTTTTTCTTGACAGAATAGGTCTTCTGAATTGACTTATGTGTGTGTTATTATCTGTCCTTAGAGGGTTTCAATGTCTCTGGAAGACCTAGTCAGAATGTTTTAAGAGATGATCAATCCAAATAATAATTTGAGTACATATGACAAAAAGGATTGTTATAACTGTATCCTGTTCATTACATTGTGTATTATTTTGGAAGTGCTTATGTAGCCATATTTAAAGATACGTACAATGTGTTCAAGGAAAATCACAGGATTTGTTACACAAGGTTAGTGCCCTAATTATGAGTTCATAAATAAATAAATAAATAAATACCTGCACCGCTTTTTGGCTGCGGATGACATCTAACCATTAACCTTTGCTGAATTAAATTTATTACATAAATTAAAAATATTCCTGTTACCCTGGTTTAGCAATTTAAACAATAAAAATAGTTATTAGTTCCAACAAGTGAATGATTAAAATAATTTTAGTTGTGATTTTTTTATCCACCTGTAAACTCTTTACTGGTGACTTTTTAAGCAATCCGATCTACCTACTGATATGGAGATGTCTAAACTGAATTTTATTTGGTTATGATAATGCAGTTGTTTTTATTCAAGTGCCTGCGGAATTAATGGACTATATTTGTACATGTGTTCAGAAGTGGGTGGTTCAACAAAAGTCAGACTAGCATTTGTGTCAAGTTCATGTCAGATAAGTGAGTTTACAAAATTCTGGGCTATAATGCCTCTACTAATTTATTTTATAGTGCACTTATATTATTGTGTGTGTGTGTGTGTGTGTGTGTGTGTGTGTGTGTTTTAAAATTTAATTGTACTATTTATTGTACTATTTATGTAAAAATGTTTTGGAATACCTTTGGGCTGGAAATTTTGTCTGAGTTTATTGCATGATCATTCATTCACAGAGGATATGGAGCCAATCCCATGAACACTGGGTGTGAGACAGGAAGACACACTTGATGTGATGCCAGAAGCTCTTCAACCACCACCTGTTCTTTGCATTTAAATGCTCTTTTTCCTTAAATGCTCCCTTGTGTCTAAGTGAAAAGAAGAAAAAAAAACCCAAATTGGCTTTTGATTACAATGTGAATCATAAATTAGACTGTCTGGTATGTGCGTCTTTCCAATTCCCAAGTAAACAAGCTTAACCCAGTTTTCTGTCAAATGATGATGGAAATTGTTTTGTTGATATGCACAAACCTGAATGAATTTTCCATGCACTAACGAGTGTGTGTGTGTGTGTGTGTGTTTTGTTTGCAGTCGGGTGGGGGTGTATATACTCATGTGTGTGCACGGTTGTCTAATGCTGCAGGGTGGAATGCTAAGGGCTGGAAGATTCCAAGGTTAGGTCATGAGGTCACGATCATGGCATGTCCCTGTCCTCAAGGCAAAGCGTCTGTTTACTACATAAATCAGTCAAGGGGTAAACACAAAGAAACAACAACGTTTTCTCTGTAGAAAATTACATTGTTTTGAAGAGATGCAGACCTCAGTCTGCATAAAAAAATACCATATAAAATTATTAAATAATAAAATAGTTTCATTATTTAACTTTGATTACGGCACACATTGTGGTGGCCAGTTCAGGTGTAAAAAATAATACCTCATGCTCCCAAAACCACTCTTTTACAATCTGAGTGCTGGAATATGTCATTAGGGAAGAAAACTCCATTGATGTGATAACCTGGTTATTCAGTACATTCAGGTCGTCAGCTGGCCATTTTATTGCCACATAACGTTGCTAAGCCTAGACCTGACCAACTGAAGCAACCCCAAATCATAACACTGCATCCAGATGCTTGTACAGTGGGCACTATGCATGATGTATCGCTTCATGCTCTTCCCTTTCTGCCCTGATGTGCTCACCACTCTAGAATAGGGTCATAGGGTCCATAGAATAGGGTTTTCCCATTGTTTTGATGTCCAGAAGGCTCTTGGTAAATTGAAGCCTTTTGCCATTGACATGTGACGATTCGACAGTATCCAGATTTGAATAATGATTTAAACAGTTCTTAACACAATTGCAGTAATAGATGTTTATTTTGCTTGATGTAGGTTGAATTCTTTTTTTTTTTTAATATGGCAATTTTTTGTGTCTTGCAAGATGAGTCTGAATCTAATCTTTTCTGTTCCTGTCTAAACAAAAGATCAGATCATAAGACTAAACAATCTTGTTTAGATACCAGCTTGTGATTATTTGATTGAATACCAACTGGGATTTTCATTTAAATATTAAATGGGAATTAAAGATTGCTGGTAAATGTCATTTTTTGTTTGTTTAATTAATGGCTCAGTTGAAGTGCTTGTAAGACTTGTAAGAGGCGTTATACATGTCATTCCTATCAGTTTTTATACTTGCTAGAGTGAATCATCTTAGGTAAAACCCACAGTATTTTAGTCACTGAAGGGATGACAGACAATCCAGTAAACCAACCTATCTGAGAAATGAGGCCAAACAGTCAGTCTGTCATCTGGTCACAAAAAGTTAAACCCCTAAAACCTACAGTAATTACAACTAAAATAGAATCCTTTCCACTGCGAGACCATGAGACTATGAGACAAACAGAGCTTGCTCTTCGTCTTGGTGGTGATAGTAAAAAGACAGACAAAAATTTTCTCATTTTTTTTGCTTTTAAAGCATCTGAAACATTTAAAAGTATTAAACGCATTTAAAAGCATTAAAAGCATTTAAATGTTTGCAATGTTTAAATGATTATACCGTACACCTATACAAATCAAACATCTAAATACAAAGTGTATTTATTTAAAAATATACAGCAATATTGGAAATGGAAATATACTGTACAGTAGCAATATTGCTTTTCTGTACATGATTACAGTGGAATGATAATGCCACTGGCCAGAGATGTGTGTGGTAGTCTAAGACATATAATTACATGTAATGACTACTTGATGGGCTGGACTCAAACTGACTCAGTCTGAATAAATAAAGGCTGTAAACTTATGTCTTACATAAAATAAATGTTATATTATATTAAAAATATCTTTATACATAGTAGACGGCGAGGTGTTTTAGTGGTTAGCACTGTCGCCTTGTACCTCCAGGGTCTGGTCCCATGCTTGATGGGTTTCCTCTGGGTAATCCGGTTTCTTTCCACAGTCCAAAAGCTTTGCAGATAAGGTTAGTTGGCATTCAGTAATTGTCTGTAGTGTGTGAATGAGTATGAGTGTGTGTGTATGTGTGTGCCCTACGATAGATTGGCACCCCGTCCATGGTGTACCCCAAATCATGCCCTAAGTCTCTCCCTAAATCCTCCCACCCTAACGACCCTTATATACAGGATAAGTGGTATAGACGGTGATGGAGTGAGTGAATGAGTTTATACATAGCAGTTGCACTTGACATAAAGAATGTTTTTTTTTTCACTACAGTTTTCTCACTTTTGTAAGATTTTAAAATTGTGATTGAGGAATTTGCAAAAGAGAAACACTGGGTCTGAAACACTGGGCTCCCAGGAACTCCTTTAATGGCACCAACATAAGGAAATGGCTTGGAGCAAAGTCAGTACTCTACAGGGGATGAGAGGTTCTTTTAATATGGCATACATGAATGATTGTGTGTACAGTTCCCACAGACACATGCATCTCTTCTGCAAGATGGTGACAAGTTATTCATTGTTTTTCAAGGATCAGGCATTACACGCTGAACATTCACAGGAATGACTGCAGTGGGCTTAGACCCATCTCTGCTGAGATCATCATTCATGGACGTACATCCTTCTTTAAAACATTCACACCGTTCAAATGTTTTACTGCGGCTAGGAGTCTCATCAATTCTTTAGTAAATGTCAATCAATGTAAATGTTAAAAAGTCTCCATCATAGCAAGTATCTCCAGTGAGATAACATCACAATTATTAAACATCCTAAAACTAGCATAAAACAGAATCTACTGTAACAGTAAACAACATCAACATTTCATTCTGTGGATGTTCTTAGGTCACCTTACAAATAGAAATCACATTAGATGGGCCATGGGACCACTTCAAGCTGATTTAATGTTTTTTTGATCACATCTCACAAGAAGAACTTTTATCCAGCTCCAAAAACTAATGAAAGTAATTTGAGTCAGTCGGGCAGAGGCGTCCAAACTTGTTTTGATTCTCACTGCTGCTAGCATGTATTGCAAATGGTGATCTGCATGATGTGTATGTGGTCCATTATGGGCTCAGGCATGTGAGCTTCCACAGTTTAGTGACTTACATAGCTGTTTTTCTTCTTGATTATTCCATTTGATCTGGTGTGGGATAATGATGTTGTGTTTGGTCTGGGTGTTATGGGTTGTTTGGGTTCCATGGGGACAAACATGCCTGTTCAGACACGTCGCTTTGCTGATGTCAGCTCTGGGGCTGTTTATGATTGCTCCATGCTCACCATGCTAGTAGGAGCAATGTGTCCAAAACATCTCATCACTCTATGCTTCTAATCTATTCTAAAGCAAAGTAATGAGAATGATCTTGTCTTGGGTGATCAGCTAAGTTCTTTCTTTTGTTATTAAATAAGGGCATTCTTTTGTGCATAAACAGTACATAGACTACTGTACATATTAATTGAATAGAAATAGGAAGGTAGCATGGACGTTGGATATTTGATGTTAAAGAGTGAGATATCTCTCTCTTTCTCTCTCTCTTTCTCTCTGTTCTTCATCAGCGTTTCTTAGAAAACCATTGTTAAAACAATCAAATAAAAAAAAAAAAAATAATAAAAATTACTAAAAAGAAAAAAAACCTTCAGTGCTCTGAGCTGTTCTGAGTATAAATGAAATGGCGATGAAGCTTTAGGGAAGAAATATAAGCACTAAGGAGACTCAGCATTTGGCCTGGCTTTGCTGACCACAGCAAAGCACTGTGCTTAGGCTGCAATCACAAACTCAGCCCAGAGTTGTCAATCACACACTCATCTAAATCCTCAAATCTGAACCATTCTAGACTGTTTCTCTTAGGGTGTGATTTGAGCATTTGAGTTTCTGAGTGTGTAAGGTAGAGGCCATAAAATATGTGATAAAGTCCCTTTCATTCCTGAAAGCTAATGGGATTTGGTTGATTTGCCAACAAGGCTTTAGCACACAATGTTAAAGACCACGGAAAGTCAAGATTGTGCGGACGGTGGTGAGGGACGGTGGAACACCAGGTAATATGCTTCAACACACCTGTGCATGTGTGATGATGGAACTTTAGATGCTTTAGGTTTAAAATAACTATTTTTCATAGGATATAAGATGAAAGGATTCAGCTGCTCCCAAGGGCAAGAGGGCAAAACAGAGGTGTTAAAACCAAACAAGATACTAAGAGGCTTCCATCATTCCATCATTTCCCTCGTTCTTTATTTAAAAACACACCTTACTTTCAGAAAGGAAGTGAGAAAGATGGAGAGAAATTATATTATGCATGGGGTCTTGTTTCTCCTGTAATGTGCATGGACTTGTCATTGACTTAAACACACTAAACAAAACATATCAAACAGTCAAGTCTTTCATTTTGTATTTAGAGTGTGTTTATTAATTGTTACTGTCACATTTTGGTACTCCTGTCTTACTCTCCTTTTATTTATGGACATAACATACTGGTAGTGTCACTTTTTATCGTTTTAACACACACACACACACACACACACACTCACACACACACACACACACACACACACACACAATAAACAGGAGAATGCTTCTCAAAAGTCTGGAACAGCAAATCCATGGGGCTTTAATGTACTGTACCTTAAAACAGCAACAAAAACAGTGAGTAAGAAGAAAAGATGAACCGATGTGAACTTTTGAATTTTATGTTCTCAGAGAATGAAAAGAGGGCAGATTCCACCACAAGTCACATCATTCCATTTCATATGAGTCCCTGAAGGGATGGCACTCGTGCCTGCCATATGACCCAAATGTCATTCATTCTGCTACTTTTCTAATCACATCCTAGTACCAGGTCTACACACTGTGTAAGAGCTGTAGTTCATGGCAAAGCTTCATGCTGACTAAAGCAAGTGACCCTAAGACACTATTTCCCATTTAGATGAATGCTATGTTGAGCACAGTATAAAGAAATAGTTAGTGTACGTAGAAAGACCAGTTTTCTTCCAGTCAAGAATCACGTTCCTCTGAACTCTGTTTTCTCTTTGCTTTTGTTCCTATTGTCACATGGTTAGAGATGAAGCACTCTGAGCTTCCTGTGACATTACTGGTGCACTAGCCAAAGATTTTGTGAGTTACTGGTGAATCTCAGGCATATTCAGGCAAATTCCCAGTGTTGAATTAACGCTCAATGTGCCTTATCTGAACTTGCTGTAGCCACGCTGTAGGATTATTATCTCCCTTCTTTGGAACTAAAGGGGGGGATTATAATATTCTTGTGTGCAAACTCAGGTCAATAAAGACATAGTTTGCCAAAGTTAGAATGGAGGAATCTGAGTGTCCTGCACATTGTGCCGACCTCATCACCAGAGCACGTATGGGATGATTGGAACCCCGACTGCACACCAAGACTCCTCGACTGATATCAGAACTTGCCAAAACTCTTGTGGGCTGAACAGGCAAATCTACTTTCCTCAATCTCATATTTTTTATGAACGAAACAAATTTATACTCTGTACAGGTTTACAGAGACTAAATTTCTGCAGAGATGGGGTAGGTGTAAAATAAAATGTGAATTTAAAAATTTGGTTCAAATGTGGCAAAGACCTGTAAAAAAAAAAAGTATAATGGGTGGCACATTGGCAAAGAGAGTAGTGCTGCTGCTCCACAGCTCCAGGGTTTGATCCTGGGCTTGGGTTAGTGTCTGTGTATGTTGGCCCCCTACCCCTATGAGTCTCCTCCAATTTCTATAACTTTCCCCTACCTCCAAAAACATGCCAGTAGCTGAGTTAGATGTTCTTATTTGCTACTAGATGCTAATCTGTGAGTGGATGGAGCCCTCCACTAGACTGTCATCCATTCCACTCTGTATCCAGTGTTCCCAATATAGACTCCAGGGCCTGTATTCACAAAGCTTCTTAAGCCTAAAAGTTGCTCCCAGTGACCAAATTCTAAGAAAATTCTTAGAATTATGACATTTTCTTAGAATTTCACCTTAAATTTAGGACTAAATCTTAGTAATGATAAAATGATTTATGAAACATCTTAGTCCTAAAAACAGCTCCTATGGTAAAAATTGCTAAGAGTAGAGAGGAGGACTTTTAAGAGGCTTAAGAGTTTCTATAGCAGAGGACAAAATGGTGGAAAGAAGAAATAT
>JAOVVB010000049.1:9690904-9717076 GCA_028570985.1 Heterobranchus longifilis
ACACACACACACACACACACACACACACACACACACACACACACACACACACACACACACACACACATACACAAAACCTCTATCTTCCTGCCAAATATGGTCTGTGTGTACACACAGCCTCTAAATATAGTCTGATAAACACATACTGTGTCATTTACAATAATATCAATGGTCCTTGTTCTTCCAAGCAGGTCACTGTGTATGTGATTGACATGTCTGGGGAGTGCAGAGCTGTGTTCGGTAGAAGACAGGAAGAAGAAGCAACTTCCTGCTGGGATCTACTTTCAAATGATGCAGTTGTCTGACAAAAGCACTAATCCCTATTCCACAATAGCTTATAACATAGTTATTCAGAATCAAACTATTATTTGTCGTTCATACAAGCGCACATGACAATAGCAGGGGCCAGATCTGTATTTTTATTCTGTATACTTTTCAAATCCAAACTAACAAAAGAGCACTCAGTAGCTCCCCAAACAGGACATTGAGCTCTATGGGGTTCATTCAATCGTAAAGATATTTTGTAGATGACTTTGAAGTACTGATTGTATTTGAAAATATCAACCCATTCTTAGATATCTGCATACAGTACATTATGTTTAAACTTACTACTAGATGGTTTATTGCAAGTCCTGACCTTGGAGTAATGGGGACAGAGGGTTTGGATAGGATGACCCTCTCCAATCTCTCTGGGTCAAAGTTGACATTGCAGATTAATGACTGTTTTAATGGCCGTGCCAAGAACTTAACATCACTGCAACAGTGCAAATTGCATTCATAGCATATCTCCGCCGACAGCTTAATTGACTCTGCCTATGTCCAAAGTCTTCTCAGCTGTTAACAATGCAGCTGCTTAATAACCCTCATAATAAATGAAACTGAATATGGTAATTTTTCAGACGAGTTGCTTGAGTGGTGAAGCATGGGGTCAAATAGATGTGTGGGAGCATTTGGTCTACTATTTCCCTCAGTTAGACAAAGAGGAAGTCCATGCAGGCCATTATATTTCCTCTCTTACAACAAATTATTCAGCCTGACTCTGTGAATGAGTCTTTAGTAAACATCAAAGCCTGTGTCTTCAGCAAATAGTGCTGAATTAAAAGTCAGATCATAAAATAAAGGTGTGTGAACAATTATAGAATTAATTTCTTTGCTCACACCATGCTTTCATGCACTTTTGTGAATGTTTTGTTCTGAAAGAAAGAAAGAAAGAAAGAAAGAAAGAAAAAGAAAGGAAGAAAGAAAATAGCATGCATATAGCACTCAGAGATAACAGAAACCCTCTTTCTTATCCAGAGTGCTGGCAGATTGTTCATCGCCCATTTAATTAATACCCATGTTCAATTAAAATATATTCATCTACCAAAATCATTCCTCATGATTAATTTAGCCGAGTGTAGCTTTATCATGGCACCATCTGCTTTTTATGCATGTTCTTTTTACCTCTCTGCATCTCTCTCTCTCACTCACTCACTCACTCACTTACTCACTCAGACACACACCTGGATAAATTTAAATTTATATTTATTCACTTTGGCAGATCATCCTACAGAAGTGTTTTGATGTTTCTATCAATAAATGAATCATAATACTGGTTTACTACAAATGTTGGGAAGGTAATATAACAAGCAAAACACATACAGTAGACAACACAGGTTTTTATTTTATTTTTCAATACACTACGTATCTATGAGATGCCTTTCTACCTCACTCTGAAAAAGGTTTCTTCCTGGGACAAAGCACAGATTTGTAGGAGGTGTTTGAAAAGAGTAAGGGAGAAAGATTCAGCCTGGATTGACCTCCTGAGATGAAATAGAAAAAAAAAGAAAACCACAGAAGAGAAAAGGGCTAAAACAAAGAGGACTTGTGTCTGTTGTGAAATGCTTAATTACATCCTTTCAGTTCTAATGTTACAGACACCATGGCTCTGTTGCTTTAGTGTAGTGTAACAGGGTGTCATTGGCTGTTGTTGATGTTTTTAAAAGCTCATCTCTCTCTCTCTCTTTCTCTCTCTCTCTCTCACACACACACACACACACACACATACACACACGCACACACACATAAATACCCCCATATGTACACATCTAGCAGACACACCTCTTTCTCCTGTTTGAATCCTGTTCTGTCTTCTCTTGGTCTGGGTACGCCTCTTGTTTGTGGGCAGGGTAAACAAAACCTGCTTGCAAGGACAGTTACCTCTAGTGGACATAATGCATGGGCACAGTAGTCATCTACTAGATTAAAGAGGCAATTATGTCAAATCATCAGCGCCTCTGTCTGAGGCACTTACCACAGCTATGAACCACCAGTAAAGCATGCCATCCCGTTTTGCACTTGTATACCACTCTTTCAGGATTGTCTGAAAGACAGAACACAAAAGTGTGCTTGAACAAATGTTTGTCTGGTGTGAATCCTCTTCTATGTCATTTTAAATCAATCTCTGAAGCATTATTTCTACCCCTCTGTAGAAAAGCATTGCTTTATGTAAACACACTGTATGTATGTATCTTACTTCTTTGTGTATGTGTGAGTGTTTATAGCTACTGCATGTGTATGACTAACATGCATATGTGTGACTAAGATATTAGTGAGCCTACTGTCTGTGAGCCTGTCTGGACATTGCCTGTCTTACTTCACTTGTTAAAAATGTCATAGTTGAGGGCTGTGTTTTTCTTGTTGCCATGTTTTTCTTGTTTCAATTGGTTGAATCTTGTGAAATGTTTATCTCACTAACCCAGTAATAAAAGGCTTGGACACTGTAATGGTTCAGCGTGAGATGACTTGCTCAGATCCATATCTTATGCCTATGAGTTTCGCTGTACAATCTTAGACGGTTGTGCAACCTAAATAAAATATGTGTTTGGCTTCGTCAAAGACTCAATGGAGAAGTGGTACAGGAATAGTGTGATCCTTGGGACTACACTAATTTATTATAATTTTTTTTTTTTACAAAGAGGAGGGTGGAAAGGGGGGAGTGGAGGATGGGGAGCTTAAAAGGTAGCCTGTAATACCATGAGATAGATGGAAGTGTGGAGGTTAGTGTGTATGGAAGGGGGTGAATTTGGAATTTATACCTTTTTTCCCTGAGGGTGCCTTCAGCCCAGGAGATCCCAGATGCTGTCGTATATATATGTGACTGACAGTCTGAGAATGAAGGAAAAGTCTGGTCCAGCTGTGATTACCTCATTGTTACCACAGGTGTGTGAGATTGCTGTGCTTTGAGCCAGTGCAGTTTTATTCCTTGCAATTTCCTTTCCAGTCAACTATATACATACTGTACAAAAATGAGAAACAGGCAAACACATTCCATCATGAACAATGATCACATCAAATAGTTCTGCAAAACATTTCATTCCTATAAAACACTTTTATAAAAGTTATTTTCACCTACAATGCTATGTACACTGGTTTTCAACCCACTGCCTGGATAGTTTTTATAATTTGGATTATTGAATAACAATGACCCCAATTAAAACTATGCCTAAAACAATGAAAATCTAAAAATTAAATTAAATTTGATTATTGATCAATGCACAGGAAGTTGGCCAATTCCATCATATGGGAACTTTTGAATTGTACCATTTGTAAAATATGTGGTGGCTCAAGTGGATGAGGCTCTGGGTTGCTGATCGGCAGATCAGGGGTTCAAGCCCTGCCACCGCAGGAACACTACTGTTGGGTCCTCGGGCAAGACACTTAATCCTACAACCCATAGAACCCAGGCACTGGGGTATCAGATGTAAAACCTGTGACTTGGATCCTAGAAAAAAAGCCATGAATAAATTAAAAAAAACAAAAAAAAAAACAACAGGATAATGGGCACCCAAGACCACCCAGCCCGATCCTATAAAAAATTCAATGCAGAGTAAACTGCTGAAAAAAAGTAAAAAAGTTAACAGAAAGCATCCATAGAATGTGCCAGACAAACAAGTTCGATCCATGTAGACCTCACCACACACCACACTGCAACTCTTTCCATGCCAGACACCACAGCGTACCCCCAGAGGTCTTGGGGACCTATGCACCGAGGGGCCAGTGCTGCTTCATTGGCACAGGAGGATCCTACACAATATTAATGTGTTGTGCTGTAATGTTATGTCTGATCGTTGTATATAAAATTGCACATACTTTGAAAAGATTAATGGATTTTCCCTGCATATTCAAGTATGCCAAAAATCTCTTTTTATGGGACTACCGACCACTCACGGAATCTCCCGATTTGCTTTAAAAAAGCTCCAAAGTTGTTGCATTCGGTCCAAGTGTGCTTAATTTTAAAAGCGTAGCAACCCTACATCGAGCCATTAACAATTTAAACATTTCTAAGGACATGAAAACAACACTACAGCAAATTTTGATATGAGGCAAGAACGAAATGTTAGCAACATGATAACATTTCAATAGTGAGCCATTAAAGAATTTAACAGCGTTATACCGAGCCCTAAAGAAAAGATAAAGAAACTGTACTACCACTACCAAAGCAAAATTAAAACGACGCTACCGACTTTTACAAACTATTACAGAGATGTTAATGATATGACACCAACCTATCGTCCCGTTAATAAATAGATGCCGACCTATAGACACTGGAGGAAGGGGACATATGTCCCATAGTCCCGCCTGCTTTCTCACATACACAGGTATACTGTGGCCAGACTGCACAGGCACAAGGCTCTCCCCCTTTGCTTTCTCCAAGTAAAGAGAAATCATATTTACGTAATTTCGTTGAAATTAACATATTTACAGCTGCATGAGGCATCAATCAAGTAATTGGAACATAATAATATCAATGTCATAATAATATCAACAACATAATAAAATTAAATTTTAAGTTAAACACCAGCTGGAGCATTAAAGAGTAAGTAAGGGGAGTGACCTAGTATTATTGTAAAAGGGGAAATATGTCAATATTTACAGTGACATTAAAAAATTTGCATTGAGTTTAATAATTTTAATATGACTACTCAAAGGTTAACAAGCATGATTAGAAGAAAATTGCATGTTTATGAGAGAGAGAAACAGAAAGAGAGAGGGAAGAGAGAGAGAGAGAGAGAGAGAGAACCCCAGTGTCACTTTATGTTTAACTCCACAGTTAAATGTGTCTACATATTTTTAATCTACTTATTTCTGTTGTTATTTTGTGACTTGATTCTGAGCTTTGGCAGTACGAGTGTGTGCAGGAGCCCATACACTCTCTTTGTTCTGCGGCTTCGGCTGCATTTCAGATAATGTTGCATGTTTTGTTGGATTCTTTCTTAATCGAGTGTGCTATCCCCTGAATGTTCTCATGAATATAAATAGTGATGCACTGTTTGTGTATGAGTAAACTTAATGCATATATTGTAATTTTCTCTGTCCTTCTAGAGTATACAGAACGGAACAGAAGGTGAATGGTTAGTGTAAGACAAAATGCCTGGACATGCGCTGTGGGGGCATCGTGTGCATGTACTGTATGCGCAAATTTAATGCCTTTATTTTCAGAATCTTGCTCTAAGCTTTTTTGAAAAGTTGGCAGCTATGATTATTACATACATTACATATATTCTAGAAAAAAAAATTATATGGTAAATTTGTCATCAGACTTTATTATGAAATTAACAAAAATTACCAAACCACAGACATTTTAGCTTAAAACATTTCTGCTGTGCATCAGACTTTAACATGCAATATATCATTCAATCATGATCAATCATCACTATTTTTCTTAAAATTATCTTTTGTTAATTTTGTCATTACATTCATTTACATTGAATATGTTGATTTTTATCTCCTCTTCAGGGGTTTTCCTGTAAACTGCTCTAGTACAGTGAACAATCCAAACAATTAGACTAGCTTAATTTAAAGTAATGTCACTAAACATTCACTGATCAGGTTTTAGTGTTCAGTTACAATTCAACCAAAATCAGGGCATTAGTCCTATTCAGTCATTAGTTTGCAGTAAACCACCTGTGTAATAGGTTGATGTGATTCTTGATCATGCTCCCCATTAGAGAGGAATGCTCATTGTAAACCAAAATAAACAGGAGGTAAAATTCTGTGGACTGTAAAGCCTACAGTATGGTTCCATGGCATGGATGTGGCCATTCATGTGCCTCTATACTCCACCCCTTTATCCAGTCTCATCCCTGAATTCAAAAATTCAATCTCTTCAAGAAAATGCCAGAGACTGAAGGTTAAATGTTATTATAGGTTTATAGACTTAACCCATATACACATATCTCTCTTAACAAAACTGTCTTCTGTATTTCTCCAATTTTACACTCAATGCATTCACCATTTCTTTTACCTTCAAAAATCGTATCCTTTCTCCTTCCAGGCTGCTTAATATTTTCTCTCTTTGATGAAAAATAGGCAGTTTCTTGAGATGTCAGATCTGAGCTTCCTCATGTGTAGGATGATTTGTGAGAAGGTGAGATGTAGGGGACAGAACCTTGGGTCAAGCTTGGGTTCCATGAACTTGCTATCCATCATCTGACATTAATATGCATTGTCTCTGGTCATGTGACCCTAAATGAAAACAGTTGATTAATGGCTTTTATCGGCATGATGACCTCAAGGGAAATAGAAGGGTAATTCTAGAGGCAGGATGAAAAGCCAGCAATGCCAAACCATGTGTGTTTAACCTTGTGTACATTTATATCACATCTAAATAGTAACTTTAGGCACAGCGATGCCACTTTAGTGGCCAATTAGGCATTATATTGCAAATTTTTCAAATCTAATTAGGGAGATGCAATCAACCCTATTACAAATGCTTGACTACAGATTGTGTGGTTGTTAATTTGTATGGTTTTATCTTCATCTACTGGAAATTTTGCAATTAAAATGGTGCACTTTAAAAATCTGTACACTCATACCTCACAGCTTTCCCAGTTAATAAGTGCTTTGACATAACCAGCTCACCAGAAAACTAACTTTGTGTGCTTGTGTATTTGTTCGCTGATCTTTCACTTCTCTCTCATCGACATATACTCACTCCCACTCAGGCCTGCTGACACGTAATGCCTGCATCCGGAAGTTTAAACATTCAAAAAGTTTGAAAAAATACCTCGATCCCTTTCCTCAAATTGACTAAACGTATCTTTTCTGTATTTGTCATTTCCTCGTTGATCAGAATGGGACTACAGTATGTAGGCTGGTGAGAAGTGAAGAGGAAGAGGAGAGGAGGATAAGTGTGGGATGAACAGGAAGGCATATAGAAACTCTTGTACTAATGAGTAAGAAAAGTTCAGACTGTTCCAGAAGTTTCCTTGTGTCTGTCTCTGAAGCATTGTAGTTGTGCAGAAACTATCCAGATATGATCCTATAACATCATATCAAAGGAACACTAGAGACATCAGTGTTTTTTCTATTTTCCTCCAAACCTTTCAGAAGAATCACTAGGAAAAAAAAGTGAAAGAGAAAAAGTGACATAAGATGAAGAGAAAACATTTTAAACGGGTTTAAGGTTAGTGTATAAGTTTATGTTCATGGTAATGCTGAGTTGGAAATGGCTATCCTGAAGAGAGAGTGATGAAACAAGTGTTTTCTCTGTAGTTCGAGTATGTATTTACTGTAGGTACTCTCAGGTGCTCTCAGACCTTATACTAAGGGGCCATAAATAAGGGACTTCTAAACAAAAGAAGGATTCTCTTTGTAGACTCCGATGGGTGTGTTGAACATTTTAGCTCAAGCATCTATTACTGGCTGGGATGCAGTCTGTCTAGAGAGGATAAGGTAAGCCTCAAGCAGCTATGTCTTTGTTCTTAATCAGCCCATAAAATAAGAGCTCAGTTTGAGACTTCAACTTTAAACAGGGATCAGGGTGAAGGGCTACAAACTTCAGAGGTTATATAGCGGCCAGAGGTAAAACAGGCTTTGAATCGCAATACAGCCTTTTACTGCTTAGCTATTAAATATAAGCAGAGCAGCAGGTGAGTCCTGAACCGGCTGCTTTTGCAGGCGTATGTATATAGGACTATCGGCAACTGCAGGTGCAGTGTTTTATTTTCTTCAGAAATTCAAAAGATCTCTAATACAATTCATCATGGCTATACTATTGATTAAATTCCTTGCTTCTCTGGAGCCAGTAATGGGGACATGCATATTGATGTCGGTGGACGAATATTTGATGAGGTGAGGAGGGGGCTCGGTACTCCAGGAGCAATATAATTGAATGAAATTCATATTTCACCATAGTGAATTGGGCACTTTGTTGTTCTCTCCATAACTCATGGGAGTTATGCCCTGATGAGGTGCAAAAACAAAACAGTGGGAATGGCTCCCAAGAGTGTCAGTGGATATTCTCAAGCCAAGGAAAATACATTCACATAGATTAGATTATTTGTAACAACATTCTAACTATGGAAAATGTCACTGACAGGAGATTTTTAGGTTTGCCTTGGGGCACCTTATAGCAAAACTACCTTTTCAGCCTTATAATGGCAAAGGTTGGTGACACCTGGCTGCTTTCTTCCATTGACCAGTTTTAATCCCATTCAAGTGTATTTGTGAGAAAAATTTTAGTAATAAAACGTGACAAATAATCAAAATAAGTTAAAATCTGGTATGATACAATGATGGATTTGAGATACTGCATGACCAGTGTACAGTGTATTTTTTTTTTTTTATAATTTACAGCGATCAGCCATAACAATAAAATGACCTGCCTATATTATATTGTGTAGATCTCTACTTTTCTCATGTCACCAAAACAACTCTAAACCAGTGTGGAATGGACAACACAAGAATGCTATAGATGTGCTGTGGTATCAGGCACATAGGTGTTAGCAGTAGATCCTTTAACTCCTTTAAGATACAAGGTGAGGCATTCATGGATCAGACTTGTTAGTCCAGCACATCCCACGTATGCTCAGTCAGATTGAGGAATTCGGAGGCCAAATCAATACCATAAACTGTTTGTCATGTTTTTAAAATAATAAGAAAAAATACAAATATGGCATCATTTTCTCAAGGTGTGTAGTTATCAGACAACATGACATCACATTCCAATACACAACACAACTGCTGTGTAGAAACCCACTGACCAAACCAGATACTATCATTTTATCAGGATCAGCTGAATCAGCTGAACAACCAAGCTGAATTAACTCAGAATTAACCTTTTTTATTCCAGAGAGAGACTGAGATTTAGAGTTTAGTAGTATATCCATACGTTTTCAGATGAATCTAAACTAGATAACATCTAGGATGAGAAACTTAATTGAAGTATTCAAGGGCGTAATTACTGGTGTATTGGCTGAAAGCTGGGGTGTGCAGTCATGTCCAATACATGTCAAATCATAGACAGCCTCGTTGATTGTATTCTACAGCATTGCTCTGGTTCAATCGAGACATAATCAGTGCAGTCAATAAGCCATAGGAAGGACACTGCTGGACCCTTGCAGGCTCCAAAGATGTTGTAAAGATATCGCTTACTGTAAGAAGCAAAGCTGTTAAAGACATTTATTGATGAAGCAGATTACAACTGCAGTAACATTTAGCTTGATTGCTGTGAAATGCCTACAAGAAACTTTTTAAATACTAATATTAAATACTAATAGAAGGTTGATGATACCATGAGCCTATACATGAGCTTAAATCAAAGGGAGAATGTATTTATTGGCATGTACATAAACTTGCTGTGATTGCCTTTGGCTTCAAAATGAATCGGTAAAGCAGAATGCCCTGTGAATTCATTTTTTTCATCAGAGAATTATTTCAAAAGACAGACACACACACTTAGGCATTAATTTCACATAAATGTGTCTGTCTACCAAATATTAATCCATGAATCTATTACGCCTGAAAAATCTACAAACAAAAAGATATGTCAGTACAAAAAAAACAATAATAAGATGGCATGAAATAAATGAGGAAGCAATAGGCTGTAAATCTGTGCTTGACACTGCGGATACACACGTGTTTAAGCTGATTTGGGTAAGGAATAAGAAGGCTGGGATTGAAGCACAAGTGTGTCATTGCTCATTTAGAATGGGGGGTTTGTGGTAGCATAACACTTAAGAGGGTAAAGCTGATCCCCATGAATAAACACGCAAACACATTTGAGCTTATCTTGTCAGATTGAATATTCTAATCTTTTACAAGAGATATTATATGGTTAGCACTTGTGGTATTTGGTAACAGAACGGGGAGCAGAGAGAGGGCCTGACGCTCAATGTCATCACCTTACTAGCATATTCATAAAATAATTCACAAAAAAAATCTCAGCCTTTTTTTTTTTTTACCAATCTTAAAATTTATTTACATTCACGAAAAACATTCTGTTATCCTAAGAAGAGACATTCATTATGTAACACTCCAACATAAGCGAGAATTCATGTCATATTAAAGTCTAAAGGAAAGGGGGAGTTATAAATGGCAGGAACCTGGTAAAAGAAAAAGTAATTAAATCAGAAAGATGACTTAATTACCACGGTTACACTTTTAGGTGGGCTACACATAGGGTGCACTCAACTCACAAAAACTTCTTTAACAACCATATAAATAAGAATTTCATTGTTATTTAATAAACTCATTAATTATTGGATGTCTGTCTAGAAATCTCAGGATAATACACATCCATCGTTCAGTGAATAACCAACAAAGAAGGAGAGGATGAGCAGATGGGCCGTATGGTGTGTGTCTGAACGTGCTTTCATTTTACAACACATTTCACAGTTGAAGGAATCAAGCACGTGACTGCAATTTTATGGTGGACTTGATTTGCATTTTGGAGTGGTGTGGTTAAAGAGCAAACACAACACATAACCATTCTTTAAGCTCTCATATAGAAAGAGAGAAGTAGGGCTTGTGCTTCTGATAGAGGGGAAGTACTTTTACTTTACTTTGCCTAATTGCTTTACTATTTAGATACACGTTAACAGACTGTGATCCATGGACCCAACATGCTGTTAAATCAGTCTAGAGAATGTGCAAAACAAATTTAGGGGAAAACTATATCATCTAAAGAAATCATGTTTGCAGGATGTAATAATGATACAATCTATTTGTTCAAAATAGGGCACATAATAATATAATGCATGTGATGTATATAACGACAGGAAAATAACACAAATGTGTGATTAAACAATGGTTAAATCCCTCAACCCTCAACTGGAGGGCACTGAACTACAGCAGCTCTATTTTCTGCTTTGTACTCAGTTAAGGGTATTAACTGAATCAATCGTTCAGTCATGCTGTTTCAAAGTGACAGTTTGAAATTCTGATAAATTAATAAAGCCTTGCTGGGCTTTGTAAGAACAATGTGGCTGGGCAGCTTGCCACTGAATTTGTCCGAACCAATTGAGTTTTTTCATGACTGGTGGAAAACAGCAGTACAGAAAGATGTTGCACTGTAATTTGATTCCATTTCCACAATCATACCAGCCAAATCAGTGGTCTGTTGGCCTTACTGACCCATACATGGCTCGGGCTCAATTGACCTTCTTGCTGAAAAAGCAGGTGATATGCAGTAATTGATCATTAAATCCAGAGAGCGTACAGAGAAAGGGAGGAGGAAAATGGAAAAGAATTAAATTTGAGAATCATAATGTTGGCAAACTTTAAACTAATCTCTCCACTTAACTAATCTATTTGAGAGACCTTTTTTTCACTCTAGCCTGCCTAGTTACTAGGTAACTAGCCTACATAGCTATCTATTTAGCTTCTATGAAGTTACTAATTTTGCTATGTTTCTTTTAGGCATTTAGTGTGGCAAGGGATATGGGATATGTGACAAGGGATATTACGCCTGATGAATCTACAAACAAAAAGATACTTCATTTACAAAAAAAGCAATAATAAGATGAAACCAATTGTTTTTAAAAGTTTAGGATAAAAAGTTACTGAAGACATGAAGGTCACTGTGACCATGCGATCAAACACTCAATTGGTCAGGCGCATCGGATGGCCAGCGTGTCTTTACATACACAACCTGGAAGCTGGGCAAAATTTGCCATGGTTGTGTTTCCAACAACAACAAATAAAACCTTCTATATATGATTCATTATACAACAGCTAATTCTCACCAAGCAAGCTGATTGGACCGGAGGTATTACAGGAGTAGTAATAATAGACAGTAACACTGGTATAACCACTGGTATATGTATATTAACTATAGATATCACTCCTCATCCTAGGGGCTCTCATAACCGTTAATTACATTAACTGTAGGTCGCAGCGTGGGTGAAGGTGGGTCTGCACGGTCCTCCATACTGACAAGTAAGCAACTAAGTGCCAAAATCCACATCCAGAACTAGTCATAATGTTATGTCATCTTGAAGAAACACTTAGACTCAATAATATTTTATTAATGGCTACAAAGCTGAATAGCTCCTAACATAAGGCTAAATTACAAATGGCTCTCCAACCCCGATCTAGGGCACTACTTGGTGTGTGTGTGTGTGTGTGTGTTCTGTTTAACACTATTCAGGATTTAACCCTGGAACCTGGAAGTCATGTAGCTGATATTCTTGACCACCTTAACATACAACAAATGAAATCTAGGTATCTAAACACTACTTTAAACTTCAGTATCGCTTATTTTCATTATTTTATTTATAAGTTGTATTGCTTATTCAAATTATAAGTTATTCAAGTTTTTTTTTTTTTTAGTAGGTGTGTCCAAACACTTAACTTGTAGAATACTATACATTGAAATTATTTGCTTGATATTGGTTTTAATATTTTAGCTTTACATATAGCATTTCCTCCCGTATTAGGTATAGGTTTATTTATAGACTTCACTACCTAATTTCCGGAACATTTTCCCCTCGTTTCCTAAGTATAGCGTGTTTGTTTAAGATATGACGAGTAGTTCCGGTGAATGTAACAGTCGTATTAGAGCTCCCGGTTAAGCATTACTACTAAACGTGGAATAGCAGCGCACGCTGATTTAATGTCGGCGGTTTTGCGGGAAACCGCTTATGGTTTGACTGCAGTGTAGTCTCTGCGCCCTCAGTCAGGCGTCAGACGGAAGTCCATGATTTTGGGGTTCACGTGTGTAGAGCTGTACATCCGCAGTCAGTGACCTGAATGTGCCGCGTTTCTCCTGCGCACATATCCAGCTCGTGACGCACTCGGAGCTTCAGCGTCATCCTCAGCATCCCTCTCCAAAAATAACAGACACCTCCTGATGACAGAGATGCGTGACCGTTCAGTATAGCTTTAACAACCCTGGGGTGGAGACGCTAGAGGCAGTGGTGTAGCGCCACAGATCCAGCGCCTACACACGCAGCTCCGGTTGCGCAACGTCACGAGCGCTCGCTTGTTTACAATGTCTCGCTTGAATGGTTTCTTATGAACCGGGTGCGTCATGATGATTATTCCGGCAGGATACAGCGATGCAGGGTACAGGATGGACCGGAACCGATGTGCTTTCCATTCTCAATCACATGTAGGAACGCCCCGGAGTATCAGGGTCATTAAAATGATGCTTTCATCCAAATAATCTTATTCATAAAGTCGCTGGCATCAGTTCGTCTCATTTTGCACCTGCTAGATTTCCGTTTTAATCCCAGTCTGAATAAACCCAGATATGAATCCTCAATCAGATAGATCAGATCAGCTATTGAGTATATCGAAGCATGAAGTGTGAAATATATGTCCCGTTATCACAGCAAGAGCTGAAACGGGGACCAGTATGAAGCAGCATCTAGTCACTAAACCGTTATCACCTTATAACCCACACCAATCTGTAAAACGCTCTCACTATGACTGACAAACCATGCGTTATTAAATTAAACTGAGAGATGCACATAGTCCAAACCTTTCCACCAGTTTATTTCCCTTTTTCAGATTTATAACCCACTGTGCACTGGCCAGTAACGGACAGAAAATAAGTGTGATAAATTGCAATACATCTTAAATGTCGGTATTTTAGTCATAGCACTCAGACTGTTGTGTTTTAGTGCACTATTTTGGTGCTGTAGTATGCGGGTACGGATGCAGCCTTCGGCTTGAACGGGAGATGGGCGGAGCATGTTACGCGAGTGGGCGGGGTCTAGTTGTGCCATGCGATGTGCGTTTTACTATCTTTCAGTCTCTCCGGCCAATGAGCCGAATAACCCGATCAGATAGACGGAAACGCCTTCCCTTAAGGTTGCGTGTGTATTTTTTTTCCCTGCTGTTTTTTTTTGTAATCGTAGCTGGATGTGTAGGACGTCATATGTTTTTTCTCCTCTTCACTCCAGCCACTCGGTGATTATGGGTTATTTACTGTTTAACAGCTCTGGATACGGAGCGCGCACCTCAGCGCCGGGAGACAGCTAATACCCGCGGAGTCTTTCTAAGTCGAGGCTATCCAAGTTAAGGCAAAGTGAGACTTTATTATTTTTTTCACAGCGCTGAGAGGATGGCGAGTCCGCCGCCAGTGGTCGGACACTCGGTTTCGAATCTGAACGTGAACAGCAACAATGTTAAAAAGTGTGGCTACCTAAAGAAGCAGAAGCACGGCCATAAGCGCTTTTTCGTGCTGAAGGCGCAGAGTGACGGCTTCCCCGCGCGCCTCGAGTACTACGAGAGCGAGAAGAAATGGAGGAACAAGGCGGCTGCTAAGCGCATCATACCACTGGACTCGTGCCTGAACATCAACAAGCGAGCGGACGCCAAGCACAAGCACCTCATCGCGCTCTACACCAAGGACGAGTACTTCGCCGTGGCCGCCGATAACGAGCAGGAACAGGAGAGCTGGTTTAGCGTCCTAACGGATCTAATGAACGAGGGCCGGGCGTGTGAGGGATCCGCGTCTCACTCGGCTTCTTCGCTGCTCGGATTCGACGAGACGAGCTACGGTGTGGTGACTCCGCTCAGCGCCGCGTACAAGGAGGTATGGCAAGTGAACCTGAAATCCAGGGGACTCGGGCAGACACGGAACCTGACCGGGGTTTACCGGCTGTGCTTGTCAAGCCGCACGATTAGTTTTGTGAAACTGAACACGGATGTCGCGTCTGTGATTCTGCAGCTAATGAACATCCGGCGCTGCGGTCACTCGGACAGCTTTTTCTTCATTGAGGTGGGCAGGTCAGCCGCCACCGGCCCCGGTGAGCTGTGGATGCAAGCGGACGACTCGGTGGTGGCTCAGAACATTCACGAGACGATACTGGAAGCCATGAAGGCAATGAAGGAGCTGATGTGCGAGTTCCGGCCGCGCAGCAAAAGCCAGTCATCGGGCACGAATCCAATCTCGGTGCCCGCGCGTCGGCATTTAAATCACTTACCGCCGAGTCAGACGGGACTGCCGCGGAGATCACGCACAGACAGCGTGGCCGCTTCGTCTCCCGGTGCCAAAGTCAAGTCGTGCCGAATGCGCGCGGCGAGCGAGGGAGATGGCACGACGACGCGGCCGGTGTCTCTGTCAGTAGCGGGAAGTCCCGTCAGTCCCGGAGTTAACCGCACACATCTGAGCCGATCCAACACGGTGGCAGCCCGGCCTTGTAGGACGTTTGAAAGCTCTTCTCTCCAGCACAGTAAGTCCATGTGCATGCCCGTGTCTCATTCCCCTCCTTCAGTTGATGCCAGTCCCGTTAGTTTGCCCTCCAGTGGTGCCCGCCCAGCCAGCTGTACAGCCTCCATCGCCGGCTCACCCAGTGATGCCGGTTTCATCTCCTGTGATGACTGTGGTTCCAGTCCAGGAGATGCACCGCACACGTTATTGGCTCACCGCAGCTCTACACCGGAGTCTTTTGCCGAGACGCCTCCCTCAAGGGATGGCAATGACTTGTACGGCTACATGATTATGGACAAACAAGGTGTTTTTGCACATAGCATTGGGAGACGAGGTACCCGCATGGTGGAGGAGGGTGTCAGAGACCTAGAGAAAGCCTTCAGAAAGAGGACGTACTCTCTCACCATGCCTCACCAGAAAAGAGTGCAGTCGCAGGTATCTTCTGCCTCTCTGGACGAGTACACGCTCATGAGGGCCACTATCAAAAACACAGGTCTTTCGGGGCGCAGTTCGCACACTGCATCCCCTAAAGTTGCGTACCCTGAGGATTATGGTGATATTGAAATCGGCTTTTTACAAAGAAGCACCAGTAGTAATCTTGGTGATGATGGCTACATGCCGATGACACCTGGCGTAGCACCGCTGGGTAGCAAGATTGAAAACTACATGCCCATGAGCCCCATGTGTGTCTCCGCCCCAAAGCAGATCATCAATCCTAGGACACACCCCCTCACTTTAGCCAATGGCTGCAGGACCAGCTCGCCCTGCAGCTGCTCTCTGGATGACAGTGGCTACATGAAGATGCTATGTAGCTCCAAACTCTCTGTGGAGAGCTCAGATGGGAAACTGACTAACACTGAGTACCTCAATATGTCCCCTGTAGACCCGTGTGTCTCCGACACGCCCCCAGATTATTTCCCTACCACTGTGGGTGGCATAGAGCAACACCCTCCTCTCAGACATCCCTTCTCTTATAGCTCTCTGCCGCGCTGCTATAAACCCCAGCAGAAGACAGATAACGGAGACAGCGATCAGTACGTCGTTATGAGTCTACAAAACTGGAAAATTGTAGAGGAGCCAGAGAAGGCAGCCCCCAAAATAACTCCCCCTCCTCTGAAGCAAAACAGAGCTGACAACATGCTCCACAGATCCAGGATCAGCCGACCCACACGCCTGCCTCTGGATTTGGTTCGTACGCTGCCTAGCATGAATGAGCACCCTTTGCCCTCTGAGCCCAAAAGCCCTGGTGAGTACATAAACATAGATTTCGGCCATGTCACACCGAGGTACTCCCCTCCCTCCACAGAGAGCCCTGCTTCGTCTGTAAGTTCCTCCAGTGAGCAGAGGAGGTCCCTTCTTTCAGACTACATGAACGTTAACTTAAGTTCGGAATCACCCAAGTCTGGAGATGCTGCTCCCTTAAGCCCTTTGGATGCCATGCCCGAGCTGGCAGTCTGCCCCGCCCCATGCGAGAAGGAGGGACAAATAAATGTTTACAAACTTACATCACAGGTGGAATCCTCATGCCAGCCTAGCATGGTGAAGGACGATTACACTGAAATGACATTCTGCGTGTCTGCTTCTTCTTCTCAGCCTCTGTCTCAGACCACTAACTGTACCAAGCCTTCCAGCCCATCATCCTGTGCACGGAGGTTAAATTTGAACGACTCCATGGGAATTCGACCGGTTGAGTCATTCTTGCTGGGTGGCAATGAGACACACCAGGTAGACCCAGACCGGGGTGCCAAGGTGATACGCGCGGACCCCCAAGGACGGAGACGACACAGCTCGGAAACCTTCTCCTCCACCACCACTGTCACACCCGTTTTCCCCTCCTTCGCCCATGATGCAAGGCGGCACGGCTCAGCCTCCGTGGAGAACGTCTCCGCTCTGGCGAGGAACAGCGAAGGCTTGGAAGAGGAGTATGGCAGTCCCATGTGCAGAGAGACATCAGCAGGCTTTCAAAACGGACTTAACTACATCGCCTTAAACCTTATGGACGAGGGACTGGCCAGTTGTGATGCTCTGGTTAGATTCAAAGCTGCCAGCTGCTGTAAAGGAAGCATGAGTGCAATACATGCCAGTCTCTATGGATTCAAGGACACAGCAACAGCAGTGAAAGGTAAGATATGTGGGACAGTGTCTGATGTGTGTGTGTGTTTTGTTTTTTTGCACAAGTTAATATTGAAGGGCTGTGAGTTTAGAGACGCAGTGTTGAATTTTATGGTGAAAAGAAAGAAAGGAAAGAAAAAAAACATGTGGGTTATGTGTCAAGTGTTTTCATTCTGAAGTAGTCTGTGACTGCTGTACATTCTTCCGAGCTGAGCTGTCACTTCTCCTGCGAGATTGTTTCCTTAATTCATTTCCTATTGCCTGTATTTTCGGCAAGCTTTTTCAAAGCAAGTGCACCTAAACCATAAGCTTTGGACATGTCTGTCTCAATAACCTAAAGACCTAATAAATAAAACCTTCAGGCAAATAATTAGAACGATTACTCAGTAGCCAGCAATGTGTGCATCTATTGGGACAGCTCTCCTTATCTGACTGTAGTTTATGTCGCTTGTGTTAAACTAATTCAGGACGTTTTTAATCTCCTTCGATTAAGAATACTGGACGTGTATAAAATGCATACTAATGCAGACCCCTCAGTTCCTGTTTAATCAGTCAAGCAGGGTAATATTGATGCGAGCACTAATGTTACTTAACGTAACCTTGACTGTGTGGCGCAGTTTTTAATCCTGAGATGACAAATATGAGAAGGAAAGGACATTTGATTAGGTCCTATGATAAGATTTTATCCATGGCATCCATAGTCACACTTTCCAGATGGATAGTTTCTATATATTATGTATACTTTGAATTAGAGATATATGGGTCAGTTTCCTTCTCTTTCTCTGTGTGTGTGTGTGTGTGTGTGTGTGTGTGTGTGTCAAATGCAGCTTTTATCTGTTGTCAGGTGCCGGGTTTCAGAGTAGGAATGCAGTCTGTTCACAGTGCTATCACAGGGATGGGAATGTCTGCTCGTAATTAAGAGGCAAAACAACTTTCATAGAACAAACTAAACTTTTATTTGATGCTTCAAAGTATTTTAGGCTCATATGCATGACAGTCAGTAGCAGACAAACAAATGACGCATTGTTTACACAGAACAGCTGCTTAAGATGTGAATAGAAGTATTTATGTCTCTACAGTATTTGTGTGCAAATGTGTGTATCTCTGTGTGTGTGTGTGTGTGAGAGAGAGAGAGAGAGAGAGAGAGAGAGAGAGACTACATGGGGCCATCATGTCTGCAGAGAGAGGCTACACAAGGTCATGGCGAGTCACTGACATTCTTAACAAAACCTTCGAGGGCTGGGATCCAGTTCAGCCAGTATGCTCGAAGAAAGAAGCGTCCAATACGTGACCGCTTCCAGAAACTGACCTCTCATCAACAACAACAACAACACACACACACACACGCGCACACACACACACACACACACACATACATACACACATAACACAATAACACTCATGCGATGGATCAAAGGCCCAGACTGCGTCTGTGTGGTGTGTACAAGTGGGTGTGGAAGTCTTTGTTGTTAGGAGTGTGTGTGGGTGGATTTTTTTTCGAGTTGGGTTTCCGGGAATAGCAGGTGTACCTGTAGTGGCGGTAGTAGTCATCTGTTTATTGCTGAAAAACGAGCTGATCTAAAAGATGTAGCCCTAGGCAAAGGAACTATGGAACTGTGAGTGAAGAAAACTGTAACTAACACACACACACACACACACACAGACACATATGCACTAATGTTTATCTGTCTGGCTCTGATTGGTCAGCCCCAGTATTTTGCAAAAACAAAAAGTTTTTTTCATACTATCTTAGTGAGGAATAAATGCTGTAATAAAAGCCAATAAAATATTTCCTCATGGGGACCAGTCAAATATCAACCCACTGAAATAATAATAATTAATAACCCATCCAGATGACTCCTCCCCACACACACAGACACACCCCCATACACATAGTATACACAATGCTAAATCTCTATGAGGTTTTCTTATGTTTGTGTGGAAAGTATTTTTAAACAAACACCCATACTGTACACAATACACATTTCCACGAGCATATTACTCAGAATTATTATTAAGCAGGTTCATAAGGGGAGGAATATTTGTATTTATGATTCAAGCATTTTATTCGATTCTTTCATCTGCTTTGCATACGAAGGGCCACTCATGTGCACATTGGTAATTGGTTATCTTATGAATGACCTCGCCATGTATATAGAGAGCACAAAAGTTTTACCGTAGGAGTTAAACTATGTGTTAGGAGATGATTTGGGACTCTTATGTATGAGAAATACACGAGTGATCGTTCGAATTTTATTCTCTCTAATTTTATCGCTTGTCGGTGTAATGTGAGCGGGATCCTCCCTTCTGTCTGATTGAAGAATTGCATAATAGGGTCACGGTTTGGGAATACTTGCCGAGGCTTATTAAACATTTAGAGCTAGGTTCTGCATAGAAGTCTCCTCCATGCAATGTGTGTGGGGTGTGTGTTTGTAGGGGGAGGGGGGGGTGGGGAGCAGATGGTGGGGGCCAGGGTCATGCACCTGCCATTCCAAGCAGTGCTCAGTGGTTATCAAGCCCAAACACAGACACTGACAATACACTAATCACTACAGACCATCTGCTCCCTCATGAGAGAGAGAGAGAGAGAGAGAGAGAGAGAGAGAGAGATTGAGAGGGAGAGAGTTGGGATTAAGGGTTTACTTTCCACAAAAATGTTCCTTGGTGCTTCACACCTCTTTCTTTCCCTGTACTTCTTCTCAAGTCATCCTCAGCTCTGCGTATTTTTCTTTTTCCAGCACCTCTTCTCCGCTTCAGTGGTTGTTGTGTCACAGCTCGTTCGCTCGGTGTGGGGTTTAGCTCTTCATCTCTGTTTGCTTGCATATCAGCCACAGCATCCACCTCCTCCACTCTTCTCTCTGTCTTCTCGCTTCACTTTCTTCCTGTCCTCCCTTCCTCCCTCCTCTCGGCCAGCTTGTTATTGTTTTGGTAATTAGCCGTAGCTACACTGATCGTTCTCATCTGTGTGTGTGTGTGTGTGTGTGTGTATGGGTGGGTGTGAGCTCCGGAAAGACTAAACTAGGCCAGGATGTTCTGCTAAAGCGTTCCTCTCTTTTAGCAGCTCCGGTAAGACAGATTATGGATTGTCGAGCTGCTTTGTGTAGTGTCCGAGCGAGTGCATGAACACACACACACACACACACAAAAAAAACGTCCACCACTGTGTAAGATTCTCTTGTAGCCAACACTCGATCAGGTCATTCCTGGTCCCTTCCTTCAGTGTCTGTGTCAGTTTAAAGAGTGTACACTGTTTTTTTCCTGTCAGCACATGTAGCTGTGGGATTCTATAAAGCGTGTACAAATTCCTGACAGAGATTTTATCACGAGGAAGACATTTCATGCTCTGTATTTTTGAGCATAGTCAGGAAAATGACATTGCCAGCGGTAAGTGAACAGCACGTGCTGGTGCAGGTTGCTTTTACAAGAGGGTGTAGCAATTGCCTGGAATGAGACTTCAACTAAGAAATGAACACGTGCATTTTCCCGTTCTAACTCGGGCTCTGCAATTTTGTTTGCTTTTTGCATTAATTACGTTGTCAGATCAATTGAAACAGGGCATGTTTAAATGTGGATTTTCCGTGCTGTTGTGCTGAGCAGGTTGTTGACGAGATGAAATGCGTGGGCCAGCTGAGCTCGGGCGTCATTCATAAAATGCCTTTTATGTGGAGTCTGGCGCTGCATCTAAGCTGAACCGACACAATTAGGCTGAATATTAATGCACTTTATGGGAAACATGGAGACAACATGGGAATTTCTGTAGGAATATTATCTCTTCTATTTAATATTATGATATATTTTTGTTAATATATATTTTACATTGTCTATATTTCAGTCAGCATTTTTTACAGGTTATCAGTGTTCGCCACTCTAACTTCAGATATGTTCAGTTATCAGTTATCGCCACTTGCATAACATTGCTTTGCTTATAAATTGTCTTAGGGTCTGTGTGAGTGAGTGAGAGCATGGCCTAGTGCCTGTGAATGCTCTCTGTGACTGTTATTGAGAAAGAGAGAAAGAGGAAGTGTGGGATGTGAAGCGAGAGCTTGCTGAAAGCCTCCTTGTATAACAGGGATGTGCTGCTCATTTTAACTGCACAGACAGAACCCATAAACACTCCCATGTAACCTTTATTACACCCTGTCTCATCTCTCTATGTTTCACCTTACAGAATAACTAAATTACTGACATGTTTACGGTCGCCTTTAAATAGGTCTTACACTTAGTATATTTTAGCAGTTGTGTGTTTTGTAGAGAGCAGTTGTGCTCTGCCGGATAATTTTAGCCTACATGATGTACAAATGACCTGGAGCCTGGCTGACTGTGTGTGCGAGTGTGAATTAGGGCTATTTGGGGGGAGGGGCAGAGTCACTGGGTTCACTGGCTGGTGACTTCTGGTGATGTGTGAGGTTGTGTGTGTGTGTGTGTGTGTGTGGAGGGGGGGGTGGAGAGGGGGTGGTCTGAATCTGAGAAGCTTTAGATATGTGCCTGCCTTGTGTTTTTACATGGCTTTCATGGGAAGTGCATTTATGTGAAGCCTGAAAATTCACACCAGAAGTGACATTTAAGGAGCACGTGTTATCTGGTACAAGTGATCTTTTGTCTGAACCACACACTCCTCTCACACACTTATATTCCTTATGTGCTAACAGTGGCAAGAGAGAAACCGTGTGTTTTGCTTTTATCAATGAATGTCCATGTGTATAACGAGGATACAAGCATGGTGGTTGTTTTATTGTTGTTGTTATTCTGGTTCCCCATGTTGGCTCTTTTACTGTTGTTGTTGTTGTTGTTTATTATGGTTCCTCAGGCTGGGTCTTTTATTGTTGTTGTTTTGTTATTGTTGTTTATTATAGTCCCTCATGTTGGCCCTTTTTATGTTGTTTATTCCAGTTCCCCATGTTGGTACTTTTAGTGTTGTTGTTGTTATTGTTGTTGTTTATTCCAGTTCCCCATGTTGGTACTTTTAGTGTTGTTGTTGTTTATTCCAGTTCCCCATGTTGGTACTTTTAGTGTTGTTGTTGTTATTGTTGTTGTTTATTTCGGTTACCCATGTTGGCGCCTTAGCGTTGTTGTTGTTTCTTCTGGTACCGCATGTTAGCGCTTCTAGTGTTGTTGTTATTATTGTTGTTTATTCTGGTTTTCCATGTTGGTTCATTTAGTATTGTTGTTGTAGTTATTGATGTTATTGTTATCAATTTTTTATATGGTTTCCCATGTTTGCTTTTTTTTGTGTGGTTGTTCTTATTGTTTATTCTGGATCCCCCATGTTGGCTCTTTTAGTGTTGTTGTCATTTATTCTGTTTCCCCATGTTTGCTTTTTTTTTGTGTGGTTGTTCTTATTGTTTATTCTGGTTCCCCCATGTTGGCTCTTTTAGTGTTGTTGTTTATTCTGGTTGCCTGTTTTGTGTTGTTGTTGTTGTTTATTCTGGTTGCTCATGTTGGTTCTTTTAGTGTTGTTTTTTTTCTGGTTCTGTGTGTTGGCTCTTTTATTGCTGTTGTTTATTCTGGTTCTCCATGGTGGTACTTTTTGTTGTTGTTTATTCTGGTTCCCCTGTTGGCTCTTTTAGTGTTGTTGTTGTGAACATAAAAAAAGCTCTTAACATCTCACCACAGGTTCAAAGGTCCACTGCTTGTGTTCTGCATAACAAGTACCACTGCATTCTGAAGACTTTGTACTGGAGAATATTATGTAAAATGCTTAGCATGTAGGAAGTGGGAGTGTATGGGGGGAAACAAGTTTAGGCACAACATAGATGTTCTGCTGTAACTAATGAAGCATGATATAAAGCTGGTGAGGATTAAACGTTAGTCAAAATGATATAGGATGGAACTTATAATTGTTCTGAATCATTTCCTTACGTTGATTGTGTATGAATTAAAACTTAAAATCGCCCCACAACAAAAGATGCCTTTATGACCAAATTCCCGGGGTGGGGGTGTTATACAGGAGAAGTAGATTCTGCCAACAGGCCAACACACAAAAACACATACTTATGCATATGCATTGCCTCTCCATATCACTTCCCTTCTTCTGCAGTCCTCTGTCCATTCAGGGTATTATAATGAGGCATGTGTGCACTCACCCAGCTTGGCTCTGCTACAGCTATCAGCTGCACAGATTGGAGTAAAGGGCAGGAAATTGTGTGTGTGTGAGAGAGAGAGAGAGAGAGAGAGAGAGAGAGAGAGAGAGCGAAGTAGTAGTGTGTTGTTTTAGGTATAAGTGATAGGAGATCTGTACTTCCACCCTGTGTGCACTTTCCCATATGATCTCATCACTCATTGCTTTTTCTGCTTCTCTAGACATGGAAATGTTCTGCATCCTTTTGTTTAATTAGCTCAGTGAAATTCAAACTGCAGTCCCAGTCCAACCCCCCCTCACACACACACACACACATAGAGACACACAGCGAAATAACAGACAGGTCACCATCACTCATGACTCTTGTTCCATGACGCCAGTAGTGTATGTGTATCAGGGCTAATGACTGTTTAGGAGTGCGGCTAAAAAGGTGTCGTGGTGTTGTCAGTGTCTATGGGCGGGGCTGGCTCAGTGGTTAGGGCTGTTGGTTACTGATCAGAAGGTCAGGGTTTCTAGCAGTATCAAGCTTCCAGTGTTGGGCTTCCAGCAAGGCTCTTGACCTTCTCTACTCCAGGGACACCTGAACATAGCGTCCTAACAAGTGAGGAAACAAGTGAGGAAAAAGATTTTCACTCTGCTGTGATGTATACATGTGACAAGTTCTTATCATCCGTCCCCATATCAGAAAGCCTTCTTCACCTTGGCTTGATGTAGTCAGCTATTCATAATGCGTTAGTTTGATCTCCGTGCCATCTTGAGGGAGATGAGCAGATTCTAGCTTCTCCTTAGTCATTGAAATCAACAAAGATTATGTAACCTACATTACATATTTAGCAGTGTGTCATATGCAGGCATAACACACCTTTCAACAGGATCTTACTATATATTAGAGATGGGGAATTAAAATTGGATTAAGTGTTGTATCATGATTCTTTCTTGGCAATTCATGTCTCAGCACACTGACTCCAAAATGGATTTTTTAAATAATGTAATTTTAATTCATGTGTTAATTATAAAAGAAAATTAGGTAAAATGTTGCTGTTCCTTTAGAATCCTGCAGGTGGTTTAGAATTATAACCAAATATGCAAATTGAATCGGCCCTTAGCTATCATGATAATATTGTATCAGGTTGTCCCTGGTGATTTCCATCCCTACCGTCTATTGCTTGTTTATTTGCTATTTACCCAATAAGAGAGGTTGTACATAAATAAATAAATGTTCTCATCAAGGTTTTTCTATTAGTACACACTTAATAGATTTACACAGTTCAGGGACAGTCCAGAGACACGGTAAACAATTTATCCGAGGTGAGCAGGGGGTATGCATTAAGTATATGTTATGTCTTAAACTGACAGCACATCGTTTGGTGTTCTAATATCAGTTCTCAGATTTACAGGGAGCCTTCGCAGCAATACAGCATTTCCTTTGAAATGGTGTTGATGCCAGAGCTACCTCTTTTTCAGAGAACGAGCGAACCAGTTTAAGAGCCGGATAATTCCCTAGAGGTTCCTAATTTCCTAACAACAAACATGTAGATTTCACAAGTACTATATATTTTATTGCCTCTATCTGTGTGTTTGTAACCGCAAGTGTGTTATAGCCCTGTAAAAACAGAGGACGGAAAATAAGCTGGAAATTGAAAATTGGCCGTGTGGCAGGAAGGCGAGGCCAGTTTGAGTGAATCCTCTGTCCACGCAAATGAAAGCATGCTTTTCCATTCTAGACCCTCAGAATGGTAAAGAATATGGTTATAAAATCCTGTTTTATAGGTCAGTTTGTCTCTTATTAAAAATCATCCCGATAAATTGTAGTGTTTATTATGACCCTTTGTATACATTTATGCCGTTTACATTAATGTCGTACGTGTGTTTCAGAGACGGTCTCAGTATCATACTGCCTTTGAGTATGTGATACAAGAGCGTGTTGTATTCCTGTGTTCAGAGACGGAGGGAAGCTCACGGTGTCAGCTGCATAACGCTAAATACCAGCGTCTGTGTTCTCTCAGAGCACCTGCCACTGAAAACGAGCATGCATTCCTTACTTGGTAAAGATGACAGGGAGGGACAGAAAAGCGGTCAGAGTGCGTAACTGTTTCACTCCCACTTCTCAGATGTATATGAATGATCCCAGTAATAGTTTTGGAAAACCTTTTGGTTTTATAAACATGTACATGTATATGTAGATAACTGGAAAAGATTCACAGCTAATTAGAAATCAGTCCATAAAAGGCAGTAGTCTGTGAGGAGAACGTGTAAGCCTTGAGACTTCCTCACGTTTTTGTGTTGGATCAGTAATTGTTCTTAGAATAATAATAATAAAAAAACAATGATTTATTGCTTGTTAGGTTTTGCTGTTGCTTTTGGCCTAAGTGAACATCTCTCTGGATGTGTTTATGTTCTTCTCATTAATCAGCTTTCTCTCGTCTGCTTTTCCCCCCAGACTAAACAGATCCAGACTCCATTCCTGCTCCGGTTCCTCAGTTCTTCCCCGGGACCAGGAGGTACGAAGAGGAGGCAGGAGAAGTGGCCAGGTGGACAGATGGGCCACACTGCTCCT
>JAOVVB010000049.1:9737739-9750126 GCA_028570985.1 Heterobranchus longifilis
TCATCTTCTCCATCATTATGAAAAACTGATTTTTCCTGAACACACCATGTGTGGCCCTCGGTACCGGGGCCGCTCCTGAAGTACCGGATCAGTACTCGGTATCAGGACTGAAGGAGGAGGATCAGTGTGTCCCTGATAGTTCTACATTCTCACACACTTTCTTTCAATACATTTTGTCTTGAAGTTATTGAAAGTGTCAGAAACAATCCGACGCTGGAATCTAATCCTACAAAATCCTAATAATAATGATGTCACCTGATCTCTCTCTGACTGAGCACAAATACTGTTTAAACACCAACATCAACTGTTGATTTCATCATTTGATTTGGTACAGTCCGGCAGAATATTCAGATTGTAGACCAGAACCTGTGCTGGGACTTTGTCCCTCTAATTATTTCTCTGGCGTTTTATTGATTTCACACTAAATAATTGTTCATTATTTAGCTGATTTCCCTCCAGTTAAACCCAAATCAAGACTGAAAACAGAACAGGAAACGGCGCTGTTCTGAAGTTTTGGACTGTATCCTGCGGTCTTCATCAGCAGATGTTTGCACAGTTTCCATGGTTACCGTACATGTTTACCACATTCTTCTCTTTGTGTCTGTCAGATCGTGATATGGGAGCTCGCCATCGTGCTCGCGCCCACTCCATCCAGATCATGAAGGTTCAGGTGATCGCTGCCAACAAGTGTCGCAGACCTGCCATCAAGCAGTTCCACGTGAGTCTTTATTATTATTATTATTATTATTATCAACAAGTGTCGCAGACCTGCCATCAAGCAGTTCCATGTGAGTCCATTATTATTATTATTATTATTATTATTATTATTATTATTAATAATAACAAGTGTCGCAGACCTGCCATCAAGCAGGTCTTTATTATTATTAATAATAATAATAATGTTTACATGTGCAGGTCTCTCTGGGCTGGCTCCTCATTGGTCAGATCCAGTTTTATATGTTTTATATGTTATATATGTTGTATATGTTGGTGGGCGGGTCTCTCTCTGGGCTGGCTCCTCATTGGTCAGATCCAGTTTAAAAACCCGGCAGAATAAAAGCCAGATTCCTCTTCCAGATTTTCAGCTTCCGTCTTCAAACCTGGCGGTTCAGAAACTGGCGACAGATTTTAGTCCAGGATCCTTAAAAAGGCCTTGAATTCATTCATGTAAAAATAATTGGTATTAAAATGTCTTAAATCAATCTTTGAAAATGTTAAGATATGAGAAGTCTGATTGTTGTGAATCTGTGTATCACAGGAAGAGTCAGAGCTGTTGTGTAAAGTTGTGTAATGTTATCATACTGAAATGTTAGCATGTTGTGCTTGTATGAACGTCTAACATAAGCAAAAGGACATGCATTTAATCATATATGGTGTGTTTAGCTTGCATGTTAAAATGATTCTTGTGTGTTCTCTAAACACTTCATACTGGATTTACATTTCGAAAGGACATGTTGTTTATATTCGAACACAGAGTTCTGTATTTCCTCAAGTTTTTAACATGATCTGGCCCTTTTACTAGAGCTGGCCTTGTATGATGGATGGTATGGTTTTGCCGCAACATAAAATACATTAATTACAAAGACTACCCCCTAACACATTCCTGTGAACCTCTACTATCTACTGTATTGCAAGTTCTATCACTAGATGGCCGCTAACCTGCAGGCCTGCACTTTGTGCTGGTCAAAGGGTACGTCACTGTGAGTCTCCCAGTTCACATAGGAGACGTAATTGGTGGATGCAGTGAGATTCTCTGCCTTGCTGTTGCCATAGTGTTGCTATGGTGTTTCGCTGTGGTTCTGTTTGTTCTGAACGGATATGTGATCCAGTACTCAGAGACATAGACACACTGCTCGTTGCTGTAGTGACAGAGTGTGAACATTATCAAACAATAGTTAGAGGTTTAGCCCTCGGAAAAGGTTGAGTTTTAGCTTCATCTTAGTCAATGGTGGGAAAAATGATAAATACATACCTGTAGCATAATATCTTTCCAAGAGCTCAGCTGGAAAGAATGACTCACACCACAGAGGAGGCTGTTTCCTTGTTACTTGTTCAAATGCTGCTAAATACAAATATGGGCATGCAAAGTAAAACACGCACTCACACGCACATCATTTAATGTTTGGTATTTGAACTGAGATATCTACGTATATATCTCCTATAAGTAAAGGGTCACGCATTTTGAGTAGAAAGATTTTCAAAATATTGCATGTATTGCTTATTATTGCTAATAATCTGATTTATCCTACCTCCACTGCACACTGCTCTCTCTCTCTTTCACTTTCACAGTGTCAGAAATTAATTTTACAGACACATTAAGTGTAGTGATGTCAATAATCAGACAACAGAGATGCACATTATTGCTCATCCTGCTCTATTGGCTTCATTTTCATCAATGCATAAAGGTCTCTAAAATTAAACAGAGGAAGTAAGCAATTTGTTATTGTGTTCCGTGTGTTCTGAGTTACAAAATCTTGCATTTAAGCATCATGTATATTTGTTGTTTACTTAGTTTTCCTGTTTGGAATAAGATGAAACACAGTGTGTTAGTGAGTTTTCAATTGTCCAGCTTAACAGTCCCTTCTGTCCTACAACAGACAGGAACCACCAGGTCAGCTACGTTGCGCTTCTGCTGGACAGTTTGGAGACCTCATTGTGCCATTTACAGCATCATCCTACAAGCAAAACTGTTACAGTATGTAATCGACCCAGATGTGGTTGAAAACAGAGAAGGAAGGGAGAACACAATAAGAGTGAGTATTCAACCTATTTGCAAACATTTACAGACAGAAAGATAGTGTGTTTCTCACATAATTCACCTACAGTGATATTGCGAGGAATAAGTAGAAAAATAGTATCTTTATCAATATAATGCATCATTGACCCTAATTTACATATAAAGTAATCATGCCACTATATGTGGTGTATGCTGTATAGTTAACAGTAATAGCATGCCCACACAGTCATTTCAAAACTGCAGTAGAGGATCACAGGGCATAGTTCAAAGTGTATGCACAGAAATTAATCTATTAAACAGCCTTCATAGGCATATTCCCTTTTTTACTCAGGATGTGAAAAAAACATGCAGCCCCCTGTTCATTCTCTTGTTTCTTTCCTCAACAGCATTTTGAAGGCTTTATTTGAAGGTGATAAGCTCTCTCTTTAGCGATGTGTTCCTGTAGTTGTGTGTTTGAGTTTCCTAATGTGTAGCTGGACCATACCGATAACACATTCCAATTCAATGATACAGAACTCACTTACATGACGATAATAAGCAGTTATGTAATGGAATGCAACTGCATTAGTGTTAATATAGAAGCCCACAAAATTTTCCATGCAACAAAAAGTAAACATGTTGCAGACAAGCTGAGAAAAAGGAAAAGGGAATGTATGGAAGCAGTACCCAGTGTAAAATTTTTCCCTCACCAGCACCCCAGCCAGTAATTTTATTACCCATCATATATTGGAGCCTGGAGCCTATCCCATGTGACATTGGGCACAAGGTACACCCTGGACAGGGTACCAATCTATCTCAGAGCACACATACTACGGGCAATTTGGGAATTAAAATTAACCTAATCTGCAAGTCTTTAGATTGTAGGAGGAAGCCAGAGTACCCGGAGGAAACCCACCAAGCACGGGGAGATCATGCAGTAGGACCCAAGGCGGAAATTGAACCCCTGACCTTTGATGTGCAGTGATACAGTGCTAACCACAAAGCCACCATGCTGTCTAATCCTTATATATTTTTTAAATAATAAACATTTCTCTATGAACTGGTAATTTTTTAAATCATGTTATAAATCATAAACATTTGTTCAAACAAAAAATAAGCAATTCGTTATTTTGAAATAAAACATTTAATTTTTTATATAAAGTTTTACATTTTTCCATTTATAAGATGTACCTTTTTCTTTTTCATAGATTATTATTATTATTATTGTTGTTGTTATTATTATTATTATTATTATTCAAACATTTAAACAAACTTTCCAAGTGTTTTCAAGGGGTTATACCACAAGCGGACCAGGCCGCACTAACAAGCTTGGCACAGGTTTTATATCAGATGCCCTTGCTGACCCAACCTTCCTATTTTGTCCGGGCTCAGGACCGGCACAGCATCCAGTGGCTGTGGTTGGGAATCGAGCCCAGGCCTTCCGCATGGCAGGTGAAACACCTACCACTGAGCCACCAGTGCCCCCCATGAGACTTGAGAACTAAGATAAACTAAAAAAAACTCCCTTCATTGTCACAAAAAAAGGTAAAATTGTAAAATTGATGCAAGAGCATTTTCCTGGCCAGTTGCATTCTATTTCCTCTGTTTTCTATTACATTACAAATTAAGAAGATGAAAGGTCTTGAATTTGCATTTAGTAGCTGTTCATGCCAAGTCTTAGTATGCCATCCAAAGAGGTGTCGATACAAATATAGAAGGCATCATTAGGCATAAAGAAAAAAAAAAAAGAAAAACCGACCTCTCAAAAAGATAGTTAAAATGTCATGAGTGGCCGATTCAAAAATTTGATACATATTTACAAAGATGCACTAATCAGCTCAGCATCACCAAAAGCTTGGAAAACCACAGAGCAACTACAGTGGATGATCACAGATATATTTACTTGGTAAAGAAAATCCCCTTGACCAAATCTAGGCTAGTCTAGTGAAGAACACAAACAATGAGACCCATGATCAAGAGACACCTTCATGAATGCAAAGATTTAGGTATGGGGCATGCAGCCACCCAGGGCTGCTCTTGAAAAAATAATAATAAAAAATCAGAATGATGGTGACATTTGTGCAATTTTTTCATTTCTTTATAGATTGTGTAAAATTATTAAAATTGATAAAAAAAACGAGTCTACCCACCCCAAAGGTAAAGTTGGGGAGTGGACAGTGTCAGGGAGATGTGTAGTGTATTAAAAACAGAAATAAATAAGAAAAAATCAGAACCAACAGGGGCCCAAGTTAAAAAAGCAGTAGAAAGAAGAATAGGAGAAACCAAAATAAGATAACAGTATTAAGCAATATTATCTCAAATAAAAAACATTTTATTTGTCACATACACAATCAGTATGATATGCAGTGAAATGTTTACACGACTGTGACCTAAAAAAGAGAATCAAGAGAGGCAAATGCCAATAGAAATGAATTTAAACTATAAAATCTACACTACAGTATGTAGTAATTCCAGATTTCTTGTAGAGATTAGCTGCAAATATTTTGCATTCAGGTATTAAATATAATAATAATTATGTTAGTTTGTCCAGTCTCTTTTAAGCATTTTAAAGGAAAAGACTATGTAAAATCGCCATAATTTCTAAAAGGTAAATATAATATTTTTGTTAAACTCCATATATAAATTAAATTTGATACTTTATTTATATTTGTAGTGCCTTACAACTATTGTGTTGATGTACTGGTACAAAATAATGAAAATTGCATCAATCTCCAAATACTTACGGTCCTGACTCTAGGTTTATGTTTATTATCAAGCAGGTTTCATGTATATTGCTATTGCTTGCATGAATAAATTAGCAATGTCTGCTGATATAGCAGTCATAACATGATGATAGGCTACACAAGGTTTATTTCTCCACTCTGATTGATTACAGGCTTCATTTTTACAACGCTGCTCAGACAAGTGATCACACTGCTTATGTCGGCTAATAAAGCCTAACCTGATGACCCTTCCTCTGTACATTTCTTGTATCCATGTATATCTAACTGTTTAGCTTACCTCCTCTTGTTCTGAGGCACCACCCCAGTGCACCCCATCCCCCCTTTCACTCATGTCTGGGTAAAAGCTTCAGGCTTAATACGAGCCCTGATTGATTTCCAATGTACCACAGCCTGCTTTCTCTGTCTGCAGAAAGAACCCTGAGAGACTAGAAGAAACCTTTTGGCCCGATCATGAGTTAAAGAACCTGCTTCTATTATGTCTCAGCTATATGAAATCTAGCTGTTTAAATGTAAACTATACATTTAGTTATAAAACTGTCTATGAGGTGTAATGTTGCTTTGAAATTCATGCTGATTTTTAGCATGGAAGAACCACATACAGTATGCTTCTCGTTATTCTCTGATTAAAATGGAGAACGACAATGATTTAAAAAAAAAAAAAGCATGACTGTAATTATGTTAAATGAGGTGAGGATGTACCGATTGTGAGTGGGGGTTGTCAATACAATGAATAGTTAAATGGAGAACAGGCACAGAATCTGAGTAGCTCTTTATTTTTAGTCCCACTGCTAATGCATTTCTGTCTGTATGCCAAAAGAAGCAGGAGGTATGGGGGGATGGGTGGGGGATTTATAGTGTATGTGATTTTTTTTTTCTTTTAAACCAGCTTCCCACCTCTATTACCAATCTAGACAGTCAGTCTGCTGCTGTCTGCCTCTCTCACTTTTTGTCTGTGTCTATCTTATCCACTTGTCTTCTTTTCCTCACTTAGATCTTCTGTCTTTGTCCCTCCCTTGTTCTGCTCCAATGTGGTGCTTGGAATCTATATGTGGCTGCGTGCCAGGTTTTTTAGGCACCTGTGTCATACAGCTGTGTACAGAAAAACTTAATTTTCTCCATTTTCAGCACACGCACACACCAGCCAAACACTATTTTCCGATTTTCACTCAATCTAATTTCCATGCTAATTATTCCAGGCTAATCACTTTCCTCATTTACAAAAAGTAACACTGAACATTTTTTGAAACAATCTTTTTTATTTTAATCAAATTGTGATCTATCTTTTATTTTTGGAAGCTTTGAACTCACATGCAATGCATAAAAGACAACAACAACACCATCTTACATCCCTTGTTTCTGTCAAGTAATCACTTACTGTAAATGAAACTACCAGCTGGCAAAATAGTAGCTGCCATGAGTACACTAAATGTGTTTAATAAACTTTCAGACAATGTTGAAGTCAAAAAAATGTGTGTTGACTGCAACAATTGTTTTCCCAGCAGACATGGACCTCTATGATAAGGTGCTGTCATCATCCACCAAAGTGATAGAGAAGCTACTGCTGCATTGCTGATGATGTGAACTTTTTACATTGTATTCAATTTTTCTCATGGTTTTCAGAAGTCGTTGTAATTAAACTAAAAGTTTTGTGTGCAGCCAAACTCAAAACTTATTTCCTTGTTCCCACTTGCTACCAGTATTGCTCAGTACGAAACACAAATTTTTAAATGCATCTATAAACATAGGTGCATCTCAATAAATTTGAATATCATCAAAATGTTTCGCATCTGATTTATTTCAGTAATTCAGTTCAAGTGAAACTCATATATTATATAGATCCATTACACACAGACCGATATATTTCAAGGGTTTATTTCTTTTAATTGTGATTATTATGGCTTACAGTTAATGAAAACCCAAAATTCAGTATCTCAGAAAATTTTAATATTACTTAAGATCAATTCAAAAGACAAAATATTTTAACACATAAATGTTGAACTACTGAAAAGTATGAACATGTACAGCACTCAATACTTGGTCGGGGCTCACATGAATTACTGCAGCAATGCAGCATGGCATGGAGGCGATCAGTCTGTGGCACTGCTGAGGTTATTGAAGCGCAGGTTGCTCTAATACCGGCCGTCAGCCCTTACGCAAAGAAAATGTATTTAGCTATATATTAACTGTCAATATATTAAATTATTAATATGGTAAATTGAAAAGATTTTATAATGTAAATATTCCTCTTTGCTACCCTAACTGATACTAACTAATAATTAACAGAAAAAAAATATTCATATAAAAAAATATATTTACAATATACAGAATAATATAATGTATTAATATATTACAATATATTGAAAAATACATACATAAAGAATTGCCACTTTTCATATATTGAGAAATATATTAAAAATAATTAAAAACATATATCTTAATGTATGTAATTTTATATTCAACAATATACTTCAGAATATATTGAATTTGATTGACTATATCTATTTCTTTATATATTTTTTACAATATGCTTATATGTTAATGTACAGTAGTTTGAACAAAATGGACTTTATAGGCATTAATCAGAGAACACAAAATAATAGTGTGTGTATAATTCATAAACATGAATAAAGTTTCAATAATGTTTCAATAAAACAATTATAAATCTAAGTATAATGGGTTTTGTCTTCATTGCAATATATATCCATACATGGTCTATTCATATATTGCAATATATTAATAAATATAAGCACTAGTTTCCTACATATGGAAATGTATTATTCAATATATTGTCATATATTTTTTTTTCCATAAGGGAGCTCTTCTGTGTTGTTAGGTCTGGTGTCTCACATCTTCTTCACAATACCCCATAGATTCTCTATGGGGTTTAGGTCGACAAGTTTGCTGGTCAATCCAGCACAGGGATATGTGGGCAGGTGCCAAGTCCTGAATTCAGCATCTCCATAAAGCTGGTCAGAAGAAGGAAACATGAAGTGCTCTAAAACCTTCTGATAGACAGCTGCGCTGACCTTGGACCTGATAAAACACAGTGGACCAACACCATCAGATGATAGGTCCAATCCCACAGAAGAGCTACACTAGGATAAACTATTGAAAAAGTTAATGCAGGCTATAATAGAAAGATGTCAGAGCACCCAGCATAACTGCATGCCAGTCAGAGTATGAGATTATTCAAAACACCACTGACTGTACAAACTTTACAGTAGACTTCAGGCAACTTGGATTCTGCACCTCTCCTCTCGTCCTCCAGACGCTGTGACCTTTAGTTCCAAATAAAATGCCTCTGATGTTGTCTCTGGTTCAAGGAATGTAACAGTTGTAGCCTGCTTGGCTCTTGAAGCCCTGACTCCAGCTGCAGTCCACTCCTTTTGAATCTCATAAGGATTCTTGAATGGGTTTTGTTTCACAATCCTCTCAAGGCTGCTGTTATCCCTGTTGTTTGTACACCTTTTTCTATCACATTTTTTTATTCCATTTAACTTGAATACAACACTCTGTGAACAGGCAGCTTCTTTAGCAAATGACCTTTTGTGTCTTACCCTCCATGTGCAGGGTGTCAATGATCATCTTCTGGACAACTGTAAAGTCAGCAGTCTTCCCCATGATTGTGTAGCCTACTGAACCAGACTAAGAGACCATTTAAAGGCCCAGAAAATCTTTCCAGATGTTTTGTGTTAATTAGAGTATGACTACATGTGTCTCCAATATTGAACTTTTTCACAATTGGTCACAAAAAACGTTTGTCAGTAATATTCAAATTTTCTGAGATACTGAATTTTGGGTTTTCTTTAACTGTAAGCCATAATCATCAAAATTAAAAGGAATAAACACTTAAAATATATCAGTCTGCGTGGAATGAATCTATATACTATATGAGTTTCACTTTTTTAAATTAAATTACTGAACTAAATCAACTTTTTCATGATATTCTGAAAACATTTCAAACTATTTCTAGGAACCGAGTGCAACTACCTTATAGCCTGTTTGTGTGCATATTTTTGAAAGTGTTCAAAAGCAGAACAGACAAAGGCTGAACATATACCCAAACACACAGCAAGCTTGAGGACACTACAGCCTTCAGGTCAGAAAAGTCACATGGCCAGTTTCTGTGTAAGGGATGTGTGAGAGCTTTTCACATTCTCCCAACAGTAAACACCTGCATTAACTGCAGAGCAAGCAACGCTGTACTTGTTGTCATGGTTACAGGCAGCATAGTGGGAACACAGCATGACACACTGTTCTAGTTATCTGGCTGGCTGGTAAACCACAGACCTGCACCCCACATTGCTTTGATTTTGGACATAATATAGCAGAGTGAAGACATTGATCCTTCATACTCCACAGCATGCCAAGCTTCTGAAGTTGGACCGGAGAGTCTGTCCTCTAGAGAAATCTAGCAGATCTATCACTTGTGCCATCGTGTTAATTTGTATGGTAGCCTGAGACAGTACTTCATATCCTTAAATTTTGACAAAACTTCAGATCTTAATGTACAGAACTTCAGAATCTTAATATGTTTCCTTGCATGTACCCCCAGTTAGAACCTCACACTCACTCACTCATCGTCTATACCACTTTATCCTGTATTCAGGGTCGTGGAGGGCCTGGAGCCAGGAGACCTAGGGCACGAGCCGGGGAACACCCGGGCCAGGGTGCCAATCTATCGCAGGGCCAAAGGATGGATTATGATACTTTATGTAACAGTTCTAAAACCTAATCTATATTTGCCGTGTGAAGAACGCGCCTTCTCACGGGTTTTTAGATTTTAAAGCTAAGACTAGAAGTAACTTAAAAACACTTCAGTATAAATTTCTTAAAATATATTTATATTTTCCTTCTCTATTTTACATTTGTATTTTTCCTCAATTTCGGTGTGGGCCAGTTCAATCACGCAGAGTGAGGTCACCCCTCTCATATATAGCTACAGTACTAACTGGGGATGGCAAGGCATTCACCTGGTTCCTCTGGGATTGCTGTTTATGTTGCATTATGGGATAGTGTAACACACAATCAGCACTATGGCTCCTTCAGAATCTCTGAGCTCAGAGACATTGATGATTGGATAGCGTTGTTGTGATTGACAGGATAGAGAGAGTTTGCTATCCCTCCGCACAATCAGTTTGGGTGATTTTGCTTTCTTGGACTCCTGGTGACAGATGGCAGGAGGAATCAATAAGGTTCAATTTTGTAATCTTCAAATGAAAGGTGGACACTTTACTATTATACCCCATATACAGTATTTATATTTTCCATTGTAAAGATGTCACTGTATATTATTGTCCAGGAAATGTTCATCATTTCAGCCCGTTTGAAAACCTTGCCTTGCCTTTTTTTTTAAAGGTCTACTTCTCCTGCCTGTTTTATAAAATATGTTCAACTTTTTGTCTCTCTCCTTGCCTTTATTTTCTCTATTTGCCGTGCCTAACTTTATTTTCTCTTGTCAAACTTTTCTTATTGATTTCAAAGGAACAGGGGGTTCCAACAGCAAAGACAGTACATGAAAAATATCAGAAAGTACCTCAGGTTTGCATGCCATTCTGTTCTGATGTGTTCCTCAATTGGGAACATGGTATACCTACTACCTGTCAGTAACAGAGCGGAGAGACACTTCACTAAAAGTCACAGTGTCTTCCCTGACGGTACACATTATGAATACATCCACTAAGCACAATTTCTGTTATGAATGCTCCAGAATAAATCGATACACCTCAACACAGTGCATACACCTGCATGCAATCATTATTAGGGTCACAATTCTTTAATATAAATTCTGAAATTCCACGATGGAATTAAATGTTTGCTGCATAAAATACAAATTCATGTTGGACTGCAATCTGCATCATTTTAAAGGCTTAATCATCCACTTTGTGCTCGGCACACATTATGCATCTACTGTAATACATCCTCTGTCTCATAATACACTGATTGTACACATAATACACTTGTCACAGCAGTGAATTTCTAGCTGGTACTCAGTGTGCTATGGGTTTATTCTTTATTTAATGGCTAATGGTGTTAATGCATTTTCACAACTTAGAGAGAATTTACGAGGGAGTCACAGTGTTCCCCCGAAGCACACAGAGACCCACCAAGGCCTAATTAACAGCAGTAGCACAGAATTCCTTCCTTAGGTATTGCGTAGTGCAGGAACAGTCCCTGCTTTGCCCTTTACTTGTGCCATGTAAGATTTTTCTTTTTCGGAAGTTTGGCTTTGAGTCACATGGTCAAAGTCAGGCTGTTCTGTTTTAATAGCATAATTGTCTCCCTTCGAATTAACTTAAATAGCATCCTTGCTCTGATATAGCACCCTTTCACAGGACATAGAACACGAAGAGCTTGTTCTCTGCCCAGTTAAATAGCTTATTGACCGTGTCCTCTGCCCAGTTTTGGATATTTTATCTATGTGTTGACAGAAAACTGAGATTAGCGCATACCTGAACACACACACTCAGATGTTTTGGGGGTCAGATAGGGGGCCTTCTGAAAGAGGCAGAGGAGACTGGATGCTGTGTAAGAGAATAAAGGAGATTCTGTATTGGTCAGCTAACATGGATTCTCTCTAAACATAACACACTTTAATAAAAGAGTAACAGGTGTGTGTAGCATTCACTCACTTGTTATTCACGTCTACACATGCATACTTAGTTCTTGCTGCTCACCATCAACTGGTCACTATTCCAGAACCTTAATAACTCAACCTTTATCAATAAAACTCATCTAAGGACTCATCTAATAAAGACTCATCAATAAAAGAAAAAGAAAATCACCAAAATTTTAGTACATTTGGTATTTTTTGGAAGTTCAACCTTGAAACGCCGGGTAAAACCCGAATCTCTTGTTTGTGTGTGTGTGTGTGTGTGTGTGTGTGTGTGTGTGTGTGTGTGTGTGTGTGTGTGTGTGTGTGTGTGT
>JAOVVB010000049.1:9750226-9810886 GCA_028570985.1 Heterobranchus longifilis
TGTGTGTGTGTGTGTGTGTGTGTGTGTGTGTGTGTGTGTGTGTGTGTGTGTGTGTGTGTGTGTGTGTGAGTGAATGTATGTGAAAGTCACCTTTAGAAAGCCTTCTCTGGAGATCCCCTCTCTTATTTTGTCTCCTTCTCATGCTGGACACTCTGTTCCCTTCCTTTATTGCCTCTCTGTCTCAAAATAGGCCAAACAATTACTTTTTAATAAGAGCTACAATTAGGCATGAGCGTATTGCGCTAAATATAATCTGTATTGTCATGATTTAATAAGCTGGGGCCTGGAGTTTGACCCCTGTCATTTCTCTGATAATAACTAAGCACTTCCCAGTTCAGATAATTATTCAGAATAAGACAGATGCAACATAGCAAGACATTGCCTAATTACAGCAGGGCCAGCTTACACTAATAAATTAATAAATAAATACCAACATATTAAAAATAAGGGAAAGTGATAAATATAAGTTGAACAAGGTAAATAATGGCACAAATTACAAGAATTAAATGGACCTAAGTACTGTACATTTACAATGTAATTCACTTAGTAAAATTAAAATAATATGAGTATGTTTTTAAGTGTAGCTTATTATTTGTTTCTTTAGAAACCCAGTTGAAATGGGAGAAGTACTATCTTCTGTTCTATCAACATTCTCTCCAACTTCCTTCTTTGCATTACCTACAACACGCAGACACCAGGAAATGCAATTGAAGTGTCGGCTTTAGAGGCTACTAAGTGATACATCCTACTTCCTGTTCGTTTAACACGAAAACACAAATTATAAATATACAGCTTTCCTCAGAAAATACTATCTCTAGCAGGGTCATATCACAGACAGCTATAAGATGGGTGTTGTTCTTTCCGCTCAGAAATCCATATAGGGCTCATGAATCTACAAGACCAGAATGAAAGTCGGTGCGCACATACAGTTCCAGAGACAGATTACTTTGCTGCTGACTAAAGTTGAGATATCTGGCTTGCTCACATAACACAATGCCAATAAACGAGACATGCATCAACATTTGTTTTCCAGTCTCAATACTACTTCAAGCTATGTTGTTGGGGCCATTTGCAGACAGCTAATCAGTGGTGCCTCACAGCTGCTTGTCTTCTCATTGACACTCAGATATTCGTGTAGAAGACATTCATTGATGACAAACCACCAATCTTAAAAATGTCCAAAGTTCCAAAGCTCTCAGAAACCCATCATCGATGCCATTTGACCTTACTTGGGTGGTGACTGATGCGGTCCACCTGGATTTGGATCGCTCCAAGGCCACTGACCAGGTTTATTACTCAGAAGTCCTGACAGTCCATCTTTACCTGACAGCTATAACAAACTTAAAGACAATGGACATCACACTTCAGCATAGTCAGTGCAATTTTTATGCCAGTCAACCATGGCCAATTATGCCTTGTGGCTGGATATAGCATTTTTAAAAATCCTATTTCCTGCTTTTTGCACCCAAGCTTGACACCTCACAGAATATCTTGAAATTTATTGGTATTAGGAGGATAACCCCTTGAGATGAAACATCTCGTTTTCGAGGGGGTCCTCGAAAACTGGTAGAATATGGCGAGGCCTCAGGAAATGAATGAACTATCGCCCGAACTCACTGCGAGCAAAGATACACTGTCATGTCAAGGAATTCTTGGTGCCGTTCAAGTTGCCTGAGCAGCATTTGTGTCACATGTCACTGTTGAAAAAAATGAGCTCTATTTCCAGTTCCTGTGTCCAGAGGCTATGCCTCTAGCATTGAAAAATAACCACTGACCTGTCTTGTGCAGTTAAGCCCTTTTGATGCTCTTTATGAAATTACATTGAAGAAAAGGTTATAGGAAATCCTCCGATTGGGTGCTACTTTGGCAGCTAAATGGAGCATGAAAATGAAAATGTAATATTTCAACCAAGTTTGTCAAAAGATATGTATGATGTTGCCTAAAATAGTAAATCAAAATAACTTATTTTCATCTACAAATATACATTTGTAACTGATATAAAATGCTTATACAGTATGCAATATGACCTGGCTGGGAATATTACCATGCATGCAAATATGACAAGTGCTGTTATCAGCAGTACTAGTACTTACTTATAAATGCGGAATTACTATATTACTATAGTGATGCCCTAAAGTAGAAAAAATTGGGAACACCAGTTAGCCCAATCTGCAGACCCAAGGCAGGAATTAAATTCTCAACCCTGGAGGTGCGAGGCCACCATGCCACTGAAAAGTATATTCATGAAGGTAAAATATCCATAAACTATGGAAAGCCAAGTTAAATAAGTATAATTTTCATATTGAATTTAAAACACCTACTTAGCTGCCATTCCCTATGTTCTCCCTATGCATATGTGACTAGAGTAGAGTACTCGGACTTTCCATTTGTACTAAAAAGCTGCTGTGGACGACGCGCTGTTGAGCTGTTTGTTGATCATCTGCTCTAGACGTTGAGTTACAGACACGTTCGTCTCTTTTTGTTGAGTGTAAACACTGTCATGTGTATATTCTAAATCACAAAGTTACATGAAATACGAGTCGAGAACAAAGTTGCTGTCAGCAAGTGTTAACAGTCTTAATGATTGCAGGACGAAAGGTTAACATTTATATTATTGATTAGTCTATGAAAAGAGAGTGGAACATGAAGTTTCACCCAATAAATGTAATTTTAATTGATTTCAAAACAATTAATACAGTAATAAAGATTCATTTATACATGGTGTCAAAAAAGCTGTTGGTTTAAGTCGGCATATCAGCTTTTAGACAAATAATAGAAATTAATGAAGACGTTCAAACATTGGTGAAACAGGAAGTCAGTGTCAATGCAGTGCTGTCTGATTTTGGTGTGAAGAGCTGTGCCAGTCTATGTGATTTGTCCTAATAAGCCATGCCTTGCAATAAATGGAAAATGACTGAATTACTTAGACATTGTTGCTCAGTTACAGAGCCACCAGGATGTGCGTGTGTATTTGCATGTAACAGTGGATTGACACAGCCACAGCTGAGATGCCTGCTGCATACTAATGCACCTGCTGTGCGTATATGTACGTGTGAATGCGTGCACAGTGGGTATTACTGGTCAAGGGCACTGGGTTTTGTTTGTGGAGGACCCTGTCTGGAGGAATGGTACTGTCCCAGACACTACGCATCCAATCCGCTTGCTACACAGGAGGGGCGAGAGGGAGGGAGGGAATGGCGGAGGATGGAGAGAGACGGGGAAGCACGCTCAGGGTTTCCCTTCAACAGCAGCTAGTGCTCATATTTTTCTTGACAAAGCAAGACGATGTCTTTCTAATTTAGCAAGTAAGGGAATAACATAAATGTATTTCATCGAATGTGAGACAAAAGTGAGACAAAGGAATGATCGTTTGAGTATCATTGGCAATTACGGTGAGTTCCCAGGGGGCTCTTTTTAATTAACGCGCACTGATGGATCATTTGTTTTCCGCAGACGCCATTATAATATCATTAAAGCGAAGGAATGAGGTCTTATATGGCTGCCTGTGATGGCCGAGCATTGGTGGAGGGAAGAGATGAATGGAGAGATATCAGCTCACTGAATGAGAATCACTACAGGCTTATCTTATGGAAACCGTGAATTAGGCGATGACAGGTGGAAGGACTGTACTTAAAAAACACTGCTTCTATCTTTTATGGAGGCATAATTTATAGAGCTAAGTGAATGTTATAACATATAGATGCAGTGACTCTAGTTATAGAAGTGTAGAATCTTTAAATCTGTGAAATGACATTTTGTACAGGAACATATTAACCAGGATTAATTGTGCCGAACAAAAAACCAAAAACCCATTTTTTATTTATATATTACTTTAGTTTATAGATACACAACAACATATAGTTAAATTAATGAATTGAAGTCAATGTAGTTCTATTTAGCATGAGGGTGGCAAGGCTGGGGGAAAATAGTGGTTATGCGATTGTCCTGCTGGCTCCTTGTAATTTCTGCTAACCACACTGGGTTTAAAGCATCCTGATAAGACAATTTACTCTACACTATGGCTCCATAGTATGTATTTCAGTCCACATGGTGCCATGGGACTGCATGATATGTTCACACAAAACCAGAATAAATAAATAAATAAATAAATAAATAAATAAGCATTTATGGCAACATTGAATAATATCATATACTGTAGATCTTATCGTCTAAGCTTAGGCCAAAAGCATTGATCTATTATTCCACATCTGAAATGTGATACTGATAAATGAACAAGGCAGTAGAGAAAAAAAAAGCTATAAAACTTGGGTTTGTGAATCCTTCTCAGTTTGGCTTTGATGGAGCTTAAAGGTTATTTTAAAAAGTCAAAAATAGTGTGTTTTAAATTAGATATATAAAGGGTATGTCAGAAAAGAGGGATACAGGGTCATTTTTAAATTGTAGCATATCTAGAGTAATACATGGGCAACCCAGGATAAATGTCAGAAGCCAAAGGAGTTAATGTGGAAATTCACACCTTACAGTAATGTCCTAACTAAAACATTGCACGTGTCATTCACTCACCCACACACACACACTCTCTCACACACACACACACACACACACACACACACACACACACACACACACACAAGCATATTAAATTAGTAAGGAATTATTACACCATACAGGAAGCAATAAGACTGTCCTTGTTTTTGTCCTGTCTCACACTTTAGTGGAAATCCCCCACCTCACACCTGTCCCAGGTATTTTGCATGGGGCTGTTATTCTAGTAAAGCAGAGTTCTTAAAACTCACATGCACACCAGTTTATCTATATTTCACCAGTTTAGTCTATAATGTAGTCTTCATTTCCCCAATGCGTGCACAGACACACACACACAAGGACTAGGGTCAATGGATAAATTTACATTTCTTTTCAACCTGTCAGTTTTAAAACATGGCCTCTCACCTTATTTGTCTGTCACGGTTGTGACAATATAATAATAGTGTAATAGACAGCCGAACAAAAACTCTGTCCAGTCCTATCCTTGAACAGCTCCTGGAATCTGTGCTAATATGTTCCACTTCTCATAGTATATACAGTGTCACATTATTTATTAAAGAAAAGCCACCATGAACACAACACTAAAATCATTACATTAGGAAGTCATGCTCTGATCTCTATTACATCCACCCTGACTTTAGCTTTATGGCTTTTTGTGGTTGTCATGTCAGCACATGTTTAAAAAACATATAGATTTAGCATCTGCAGTTAATTTAAAACTTTTCTATTGTGGTGCTCTTGGTTGCTTGATAGTCTGATCCAATAACCACAGAAATCCAACTGTCCATTTTTTTATGGTTCTAGTCAGGTATATTTGTCATTCCTCTATATACTATATACTCTATGTTCACTGGAATGACAGTTCATTTCTCCAGGATCATGGTGCAACACAATACAATACAGTAGCACAGTATACAGGACTACATAAGGTACAAAATACATGGCAGTGTGAGAAAAGCATAAACAATAAAATAAATAGACCAGACTATAAATACAAACAACAATAAATAAATAGGAAAATAAACAAAAGAACAGTGTTGTTGGGAGAAACTAATGCAGCAAATGTATGTAAATTATTCTGATACATTGGGTGTTCAATTCAAACAGGGACTTATGATTCAATTTCTTGATTAAAGATTTAAGAGCCCCCTGGAGTTATTTAGCAAGTGGAACGCCTGATCCTTAAAAACTGATGAATATCTTGTCTCCAACTTGTGGAAGAGACAAAACTGCCGGTGGGAACTGTACACACAATCATTCATGAACACCACTTACACATTACAGGATCTTGGCTGGGAATTATTGCCACATCCATTTACAGTCCTGCACAAACATTTCCACAAGTTTGGGAAATTAAAGGAGTTCCTGGGTGGCTAGTGTTTTAAATGTTAAAGGCAGTCTGGCCAACAGAATCTCAGTGATTGTTACTGCCACATGAGCTGTTAGAGTTCTGTAAATGGAAGTCCCTTGTTGATGATAGAGGTCAACAGACAATGGCCAGACTGGTTTGAGCTGACAAAAAAGTGACAATCAATCAGATAAACACTCCGTAAAATTGAGTTGAGCAATTGAGGTGGGCCACAACATCAGAAGACAAAATCAGATTTCACTTTGGCACCAACAGCATGTATTCATGCAGTGCGTGCCTGAACCTCCCAGTCACTGAATATGAATCTAACAGAATACATTGGCATGTGGTAAACTAAAATGAAAAAAACAAACAAAAAACAGCCAATTATAATCCTACAAATACACTGTATATGGGATAAAGGCTTCTGAAAGGCCAGTACAAGTTGCTCATTTCAATTAGTACAAAGCAAAATCATTAAAAACATCAATTAGATGAGTCTAATAAGAGTCTAAAGTAGAAAGAAAGCCTTGAGTCACTCTGGTTTAATGATGGATAGCTATTTGTAAATGGTACAGTCCACTCTCAAATTGACCAACAATATGGCATCTTTGAAAACCAAAAATGTTTTTGGAACTGTCACTTCTAGACATGCTGCATATTTCTTTGAGTATTTTAAAACCAATGGGAATTTACCAAAGACAGTTTAAAGAGTTAAAACAGAATGCTGATGATCACCTCAGGTTGCAGATCATGGCTGAAGGGATTGGGGTCCTTTGCTGTTTCATCCCATCCACCTTCAAGCTTGATATTGTGTGCATGCCGAAATACATTTCCGCTCACCATGATTGTAAACACTGATTATATTAGTCACTATGTTCTTCTAGGCAGCGCAAACAATCTGGCCATTTTGCTCCAACATCTCTTATCAACAAGGCAATTCAACCCATAGAACCATCACTCAATGTTTTTTTCCACCATTCTGTGCAAACCCTAAAGATTGTTGTGTGTGAAAATATCAAGTGATCAGCAGGTTTTTAAATACTTAAATCAGCAGATCTAGTGAAACCATGACACGATTAAAGTCACCAAGATCTCCCTTTTTCTTTCCTCCTACTGATGTATGATGTGAACATTAAGTGAAGCTCTTGCCCTGTATCTTGTCCTGCTGCAACGATATTGGCTGATTGGAGTACTGCATATATATTTCTGTCAGACACATTCGGATTCAGTAAAATGTCAAGCCACATTTCACATCTTACGAATCACATTTTTTTTTAAAAAGCGCTTTGTATGAAACATTTCCCTCTCTGACATCGAAGAGCTCCACTGCTTCACTCTATATTGATCATCTATTGTATATGATGCATGTTGCAAATCGTTATCAAGTAAACATAGGGCTGGACCAAAAGTAATGCGAAAGTGAGCATAATGTTTTCATTAACTGACATAGTTCACTCAAATTGCACATGTTGGTAGAGTGACTCTTCTTCTATACAAAGGAGTGTAAAGAATATGTGCATTTAGTAGAACAGTGTGTTACTTAGTAAATAGATAAAAGCTCTAAAAGGTCAACAGTACCTAGACTTTTCAGGCTCCTTAGTGTAAATACAGCAGATCTTGTTATAATTGGTCTATTAATTTTGGTAGAAAAATTTTAATGCATAATAGCTCACTGGTGTAAAATTTGTGAAACTGCCATACCGAATTTACTGGTAGGAATGTTATCTAAGTAATTACCAATTAATTACCTTGTTTTCATTTCTATAGTCTATATTCAGTTCCTTACCTGCATATGTTATAGATATTTCTCATATTGCAATATGTTATGTTAAAAAATCCAGTTAAGGATAGAATAAAGTTGCAGTTAGTTATTTAGACCAGTAATTTATAACACTGCATAAGTGCTAGAAGCACAACAGAACAACTGTTCTCAACTGAATAGTGCATGTTCATTCAACACAGGCTTATTATTCATTTATTGATTGATTTTCAGTAACCACTTTATCTTGTTCAGGGTTGAAGTGGATCCATAGCCTATTTCCGAAAGACAAGGATACACTCTGGGTTATCTGTCAGTAGCTCACAAAGTGCCATCTACATAAATTCACATAATAATTTACATCTATAGCCAAGTTAGAGTAGCTAATCAGCCTAACTTTTTGTGAGAGGGGGAAGTGGAGAACAAGGAGGCAACCCTTGGATGCAACTTTAAGACATACAATAACAGAATTGAATCAGCAACCCTGGAGCAGTCAGATGTGCAAAAAGGATTCATCTGGTTTGTGGGGTTCATAAATTACAAATGTAAATCATTCAATCAATATTATTATTGTTATTGTAAATAATTGTATTAATATTGTTATTAACTTATTATATTGTGGCATGGGCGGGGCGGCGGCTGACGACCAACATGCCTTGCGGGGATGTCGGTGTGTTCACCATGTTGGGGAAAGGTGTTTGGGTTAGTGGCTCGGCCCTGTTTGTGTGTGGTGTGTGTGTGACGTGTGAAATGTGCTCCGGTTCATGCTTAGGCTGAATGGGTGAATGGGTTCTCGGGTGAATGTGCTGTTCATGCTGTTGTTAGACTGCGTGTGTGCTGAATAAAGTACTCCCAGCCATTGCATTGGGCAGCAAATAAGCTCACTCGTCTCTCCACCATCCTTTCCGGCGATAAAAACGCTACAATATATTAATATGAATGAATGCAGTGCCAAGCCCAAGCCTGGATAAAATGGGAGGGTTGCATCAGGAAGGGTATCCGGCGTAAAACCTGTGCCAAGTTGTTGTGCGGATGAGTTGGTCCGCTATGGCGACCTCTCAACAGGAGCAGCTGAAGGACTAACAACTAATAAGAACATATTAATATTAGTAAATACTATTAATATTACTCCATAAAACTTCTTTCAGTGTCTCACTGTGGCTCCAGTGTCCAAGTGTGTGATGTGGTGTAGGTTACCAGCTGCAAGTGGCTAGACGAAAAATATGAGGAAAAATCTTTGCTGAGTGTATACAGTACTTTTTAAATAGCATAGTCAATTGAAAAAAACAAATGCCTGTGCATTGTTCATGATATAACTATGAAGGATTTACAGTTTTTTGTCTTTAAACAAATTACCTCAACTAACTCATTATTATTATCATGAGTTGAAAAAATCTTCAAGTTTTCTGTATGTTTTCATTTTCTCTTTTTTTTTTGGTTTATCTTAGTTTATCTATTTAGTTACTGAGAGCACATCTATAAAAACAGAGACAGTATATCATACAAGATATCTTCTAAAAAGTAAATTAATGTTTTAATGTCCATGTTTCATAGGAACATGGATTTTAATTCTCTTTAACTAGTGATCCATTTTGTTGCAAGTTCTTAATAAAACAACCACAATGAACAAAACAAGATAAGACAAACTTAAAACCAGAATATTAAACACAGAATGCAAGTCTTGGTCAGTTTAAGTAGTATCACACTGATAATTTCTTTGTTCAAAGTTAATATAGGCTTTAAAGAATATTGGTAACAGGTGTATATGCTCAGAAAGGTTACTGTAAATGTATTGGTGCACATATTGTATGTATTGCACATACTGTAGCATCACATGCCTTTGCTGGTTTGCCTTTTTTGCCTTCTGTATCCTTGTGCCATTTTTTTCTCAGGTAAGCAACGTACAGTTCATGGGCCCATTGTAAGTGCTTTCAGCTTTGGACAGAGGTCACCATGGGCACTCTGACCAGTTTGTGGGTATGCAGTCCCTTGTGCAGCAAGCTGCAATATACTGTGTGCTCTGACACCTTTATATCTTAGCCAGCTTGAACTTTTTCAGCCATTTGTGCTATAGTAGCTGTTCAGTGGAATCGGACAGGATTGGCTAGCCGTCTCTCGTCAGACGGTACAATAAGCCTTAAGCAATTCTTCTTCTCCTTCTTTTATTTCTTTTTCCTCATCTTCTTTCTTTTTCTGTAATTTTGTTGGCTTTTTGTTCTGGGAAGATAAAGTAGTTCCTTCACTGCATAATTAAGTGGCCCTGTCCAAGCCTGTTTCAGCACGACACAAATCCCACTCCATGAAAACATGGTTTGTGTGAATGAACTTAAGTGACCTGCACAGAGCCCTGATCTCAACTCTACTGAACACCTATGGGATGGACTGAAACATTGGCTGTGTGCCAGGCTTTCTTGCCTGCTCTTACTATTCTCTTTTATCTCAATGACTCACTATTCCCCACAGCCTTGCCCCAACTTCAAGTCCAAATCTTTCCAGAAAAGTAGACATTGTTCTTTGGACAAAATTGGTAGTAACATTAGAATCTATGGGTGTAATAGTTCGATATGCACATACTTTCAGACATATAGTGAACCTATTTCAGAGGTTCTCTGTCATTGTTATATAAACAATTTATGCATTACAGAGGCCTTTTGTAGACATGTGATATGAAAAAGTAATGAAAAAAGTCCAATAATAATAATAATAATAATAATAATAATCTTGGCTTATTGATTAGCACTGATGCCTTGCATCTCCCGGTCCCAGATTTGATTCTCATGTCAGGTCTGTGTGGATGGAGTTTGCATGTTCTCCCCGTGCTAGGTGGGTTTCCTCCTGGTTCTCCGGCTTCCTCCCACAGTCCAAAGACAAATAGATTAGGCTAATTGACGTTCCCAAATTATCTGTAGCGTGTGAATGCGTATGTGAATGTTGAACGGAGGTCCTACCATGGTCGTACAATATAATAATAAATATAATGGTCTCCAATGGTCACCACTGGCCTCCACAGTCCCTAGTTGGACTACAGAGGTTCCTAGATGGATGGATGTAATAATAATAATAATAATAATAATAATAATAATAATAATAAAAACTTGTAAGAATATTACGCTCTTTCTTTACACAGGGACAGTGATATAAGAGAGACTATTGATTTAATACTATTCAAATTACTCCCAATCACATTTCTCTGCAGGGTCCTACCTATTCATCAGAAGCTCATCCTCATCGCTTAGCTTCATCCACTGGCCTCTTGCTGTCCACACATTCAGGCAGGTCAGTCCTGAGCCTAAACAATGCACAAATCAATAAGTTCATTTCTACATTGTCTCAATATTTAATTAAAGATCAGCACAGTTTCTTAGGGCCACTTCAGACAACCTTCAATCAACCACCGTAGCTAGACACTGCAGGAACACTGTCTACTCCCAATGTATCTCTCACTGCTTTTGGGCAAATGCTTGAAACAGCTCTTAATATTAAACAAGAAAAAAGGAGGTTCATACTCTGAAAGGAAAGAAAATCAAAGCCTTTCTGAAAAAACAGATAGATAGATAGATAGATAGATAGATAGATAGATAGATAGATAGATAGATAGATAGATAGATAGATAGATAGATAGTTGTGCTACACAAAAGTGCAGAACCCAGGGCCATAAGTTCAGTGGGTATGAGAATAATGCCTGCAATCTACCAATCAACAAAACCAGAAACAATTGATTGACAGAAGTAAGTGGGCTACTTAGCTTTTTTGGGGTTGCTGTAAATCGTCAGCACCTTTGGATATGTGCTCCTGAGGCCTGCAATAATCAAGCTAATTAACAGTGATTAGTGTAATTAGATGGTGCTGAGGGTGCACCAGGAGTTCAACGATAGTGAAGTCTGGAGCATTTTTTTCTGCTAAAAACCATGAGGGAGGACAACATAATGAGCCTTAATAATCTTGTGCTATAGTGTTACTAAGATAATCAACACAAACAAGTCTGAAATGTTATACCATGCTGAGAAGATCAGTCAAGCTCTTTTCTTCTTCTTTCAGAGAAATAATGCTTCCTCTTAAACATGAGTGCTGTGTAAGGATTGATTGTAATTGTTTCCCTGCATTCAAATGTTTTTTTTTTTTCAGTGGAAAACCATAGTACCTAGAAAGATATAAAACTGCATGGAAAACAAATCTCCTGACATTAAAAAGAATAAAGAATGGTTGGATTGTTTCCAAGGAAACTGTATCCATGAACCCTAGCTACAAGCTTCTTGACTCCTGCAAACCCTGTCATTGTGTCATGCCTCTTTAATGTAGTGCTTCAGTTCAAAGCATTATAAAGTCCCATGTTATTACGGTAAACATGGTTTACAATAAAAGTCTAAATGTAAACCATGCATAAAGAGTAAAATACTGTACACAAGTGTAAAATTAAAGAAGGACAAACATGAGGTCAAATTACATGATATATTGCTTTTACCAAGGCAATTCAAGTTTAACAAGCACTTTCTGGACAGTATGATTTTTGTCTACATAATGTGGGAGGAAAGAAATGTAAAAAGCTTAGAGTGCTCATAGAACTCCAGCAGTTTTCAGATTTTGAAGCCAATACTGTATGTCTTAGGCTTTAACAGAAGGTTACTATTACCATAGCTTATTAATTTAAATTTAATTATAATCCATTTGAAAAATTAACTGTTTTCTGACAAGGTGGCACTGTCTTCTTGCACCTCCAGGATCTGGGTTTGATTCCTTCCTCGGGTTTGTGTACACAGAGTTCTCTCCATGCCTGCTGGGTTTCCTTCGGGTGCTCTGGTTTTATCCCCCAGTCCTAAGACATGCAGATTAGGCTAATTGGCATTCCCAAATTGGCTGTAGTGTGTGAATGAGTGTGTGAGTGTGTGTACGTGTGCCCACTAATGAATTGGCACACCGTCCAGGGTGTACCCACGGCTTCCCGCAACTCTGTACACAAGATAAAGCGGTATAGACGATGAGTGAGTGAGTTTTCTCACATTAATTGGAAAGACACCTGAATAAAGGTGTAAAACTGATTGACATTTACAGAAGACTTCAAGCACAGTATGACTGTACTGCAGTAAAGCATTTAAATTGTGCAAAAAGAAGGCTGTACATTCATAAATGATGATCCTGGCCAAGGTGGCTCAGAGCACACTGCAGTCATTCCCCAAACTAGTAGAACGCCTGATCTTAGAAAATTGACAGATAAACTGATAGATCACCAACACTTCTAGCACATTACAGGAACTCAGCTGGGCGTTATTGCCAAATCCTCAGTTCAGTTCTGTTTCCACATGTTTGGGCCATATAAATTGTTCCTGAAAAGCTAGCATTTCAGGTATGAAGCAGGCAGTTAAAGACTAGCTCTGCCATACTGGGAAAACTTGATGGTACCCAATTCTCCATTATTGTAACAGGGGATTATAAGGAGAAATAAAGGTAGTTTTTGGCCTCATAACGTTTTTTTGTTAGTCTGCACGATCAAAACTCCCTTCTTATACTTTGTACTTGCATCGAAACATCAGGTCTATACTACAGTACATTCGCATTAAACTCGCTTCCCAGAACACAGTGCAAGCTCACAGATATATGGGCTTCCAAATAACATTAAGATGGTAAAATATTTGTGACATGTTATTTCTATCAGTTGCATTTGTTACCAAGCAGCACTGTCCAGAATGCTAATATTGTTTGACCTAGTCCTTATTTCTCAATTTCTGTGTCCACTTTGCTTAGTTTATTATTGTATGTCTGTTGAAAATTTCAGAGCTTCACTTCACATGATTGGTTCAAATTATTTGGTTCAACTGAGTTCAGTCAGCCCCCATTTACATCACTACATCCCACAACCACACAAATGCACAATCTATGTGTCTCCTTTTTTTCTACTTTCCCTATTTTACCCAAAGTGGAACTATGGCATTGGCTGTAAATTGGTTAGGCATAACACAAGCTAAATGATTTATGTTCTCAGTAAGCAACATGGTCTAAAATGTAAATAATTCAGAGTTTCTGTATGGCATGTGTATCTACTGTAATCAGATTGGGTTGCCCTTCATCAAGCACAGCAATAGTCTTCAACTTGTCATCTTCTGTGCTCAGTAATCACTGATGAGGCCATTATTCATAATATTAATATGGGTCTTCTACATGCCAGAAAAAACAGCAATGTTTGTGTTCTTGTGTGTTCACACTTGCATCTGGCACCCTAAAGATTTTTTTCGACTGTTCTTCTGAGGAAAGTGTTAACAAGAGCATTGTTCTTGTATAGTACAGCCATTGCAGTGCACCACCAGTCAAACAAACTGCTTTGACCACCATCAGTAAGTGCCAATATTTTCATGCTAGTGGCATTTACAGGTGATCTAACACTTTCCGGTAATCACCACTAAACAATATTGCTGTTAACAGCACTCTGGGGAGTAAATAATGTATGAGCTGGAAGAGGAGTCTTGATCGCCATACCAAGTGGAGTGGGGCAAATTTAAAGCCAAGGTGACCTAGAGAAGAAGCTTTATGTTTAGATGGGAAAGACCAGCCATGACGAGTGATCCATTATTACAAAAGCATCAAGGGGCAGTTTGATAGCAATTACACCACAAACACATAATTCTCCCCCAGGTCCCCTAACAGCTGTAATGGAGACCTTTCAACCTACACAAAATGACCTCCTAGCCATGAAAACAGAAATCAGGAGAAGGGATGCAGGGAGTGCTCAGCTGTAGCCGACACTTTTGCTTTCTGTGTGCTGGTTCCTAATTGGAGATTATTAGAACTCAGGTGGACAGATAGATCGGATAACTCATATTGGATACATTGGCGAGATGGTGCATTGGTTCAAGTTTTTTTTATTTTATTTTGTATTTGTGACCTGTCTGAACCAATTCTAAATGTTAATAGAGAAGAGAGAGAGCTTAATAATAAATACTTTTTGCTATACACCAAATCAAATAACTGTATTACTGTAGTCTGAAACCTGCACAGCATGTCCAAGCTTTTCACATCTTCTTATGTTGATGAATATTGGCTTGGCACTCTGAGTTACACTAATATTCATGAATATTGCTGACATTTGTGTATGCCCTGTGGACCCCCACATGGACCTACAAAAGACTAAATCAAATTCAGCCCCATCTCAAAGTGACATTTTAGAATTACTTTTTCAGTTTCTTTCCTTTTGCCTTTATAGTCTTATATATAGTTATACTGTATTAATCAATGAAATGGATGGATAAACATAAAAACCTACAACATTTTTTGCCTAATGATAATGATCATTTCTATATAATTTTGGGCAAATAAGGGAGTGAATTGTTTCAAAACATTTTAAAATGTCAACTGGTTATAGATCGATGACTTTAGTAGCTTATGCCACAATGCATAACCTTTGACAGGTACAGACTGTAATCCCTGACCAACATAAAGTAATAATCCATAAAGACAGCAAAGTGTCTTTTGAGGCTAAACATGTTAACCTACAGTAAGTGCAGCTTTTCTAAGCACTGATTTAACTCCATGCCTACCAAGCTGCTTATTCTCTAAACTCCTGAGACTTCCAGTGCAGAGAGGGGAGCTAATGCTATAGCTATAGAGGTCGAAAGAAGATTTGAAGGTTAGCATGGTATTAGTAATATGTTAAAATATATGCAAAAATATTGATTTTTTTTTTTTTGTTATAAGCTCCCTATCCCCCTTATATTATTTATCTATTATTTAGTAAGGAGCATTCTTCTTATAAGACAATCCTAGCTTGATCCTGAGCTCAGGTTTTTGCCAGAGTTTCAGATGTGTGCACATGGGCTTTCTCCAGGTTCTCTAGTTTGCCCCAACAGGTACTGTAGATAGACTCTTAGTCTAAAGTGTGATTATATTTGAATGAAGAAAAGAGGGCCTACATGGCGTTTTTTTTAATGGACTGGCAACTTATACAGGTTAAATTTTTTGATCACAATCAATTACTAAGGATGAATAAATGAATTATAAAAATTTCCCGGCAGTAGACTAGCCACATTTTCAGAATTGATTTAGATTCATTGTAATCCTGACTTAAATAAAATTGTTAATCAAAATAAATGAAATAATTAATTAATCACTCAAGAAAAATATAAACAAGAAAGCATGATCTCGTTGCTTTTTTTGAGTTGCTTGCTTATTAGTTTGGTTGATATCTATATAAATAAAGGATGGTTTTGTCTGTAACTCGTTCTGTAATTGGTCAGAACTCGTTCTTTCAGTTTCATACAACGGAGGACCCGCAAATGTCTCAGAAAACGTTCTGTTTGGATGTCTGTCTGTATGGCTGTCCAGCCAGATTTTGTCACAGCATCATACAAAACTGTCTGGATAGAATTTAATTTAACTTTGGTAGTACTTAGGTATTCGCCTGAAGTTAAACCTGCTCCATAAATCAAATCAAAATGTTGTGCGGAAGTGAAGTTATGTGCCAGATTATGCCACAGCATCCAGCCCTGTTTTTAATTAATTTAGTGTTTTTCCCTCGAGGTGGAAGTGGCTATAGGCAACACGCAACAGTTCCATTCAACACAATAGTTTACCATGTATAGACAGAGTTTTTCGGAAGACATAAAAATTACAGTAATGCACCTATAAGCTGTCTCAATCTTCAAGAAACAGAAACACAAGCATGACACAACATGGTTTATTACAAAAAAAGGAAAGTACACTATGAAAACTGAACCATCAAAGATAAATGAACAGGTCAAGGTACGCCTGCGAGAAGTTTAAAACCAGGTTGTCCCAAAAAATGTTCAGATTCTATGGTACTAATGAAAAGCAGTAGTGTGATGTGCCACTATGAGCTAAAAAAAAAAAAAACTGGTTGTTAGAGCAAACGTATCATAAGTTCGGCAGAGAGTTCTGGTGTACAGAAAGACAGGCAGACATGTAAGTGGGCTTCAACCTGAAAAAATATCACTGATCAGCTTATTTTCAGCTTTAACCTTTTAACTGTTTCTACAAACTCTTTTCCTATCAACCACATGTACTAACGCTAATATTAACACAAATTGTGAAGTAATTTTAGGGGATGGTATTTAGATTTTTGCTTTCCTTTTTTTCGATAGAAAGAACTCGAGAACTGTCTGGTTGTCAGCATCTCTCTAACAATGGAACTAACATAGAAACTCATGTGAGGGAAACACATGTGAGATAAAAGTCATTGATTTTGACACCTTTTCCATAGGAAAAAGATGATGACACCCAGTCAGAAAAAAAACAACAAACAAGCATGGACCTGCAGCAGCCAACAACAACAACCCACCACACCCACATTAGTCAGCATAAGAGGCGAGGTGCATGAGGAATCTTGTCCCGTGAACTGTGTTGTGGAAAATCAAATACTTCTGAGCCTCAACAATTCCAGATGGATAATATTTCAAGAAAAACACTTGTGACCATTTACCAGAGGTGTTACTTTTGGTTAAAAAAGCAAAAGGAAAAATAAATATGGTCAGGCACTAGTATAATGGCCTGTAATATAAAAAGAAAAATCAAAGACTCAAAGTTGTGCAGATCTGTGCAGTGGGTAATGGTGAACATCTGTTCATCTTCTGCGCTCATGCACTAAATACCTGTATTTCTATCACAATCAACGTGTCCCAGAGGAACCCACAGCAGACATTAAGGAGTGTACACACCTCTGTATGCAAAAATGTTGCTTATGCAAATACACACAGAAGGAAATCATCTAAATTCCTTTCAAGTAGAAGCCAGGCAATAACATTACCAGAGAATTCATTGTTTTCCCCTCTGCTTTGTCTGCATGTTACTGCTCACAGATCCAACTGGTTACATGGAATGCTGTCAAATATAACAGTAGGTACTGATGATTTCAAAAATTGAATCTCCAAGGATCCATTAGTGTGTCTGGACGTACAGTATAACTGTCACTCTTGTAATTACACTGTGAGTTTTATATATTCTGTTCACTTTGTATCTGTAAGCCAAACAAACAAAAAAAAAAAAGAGTAATTTAGTCTTATTCCTATAATTGAACTACTTAAATGAGTCAACAGATGTTATCTGGTATACAGACATTTCTCAGTGATCTATTTTTCTTTTCCATAATTTGCACATTGTCTAATGGCTGTTCAATCTGCCACATGCATTTGATTTGGTTCCTGTCTTGTCTCCTCCCATGTCTTGTCATTGGCTGTCTCCCTCACATGCCCCCTGATCCGTTGCTGTATTTAAGTCTGTGTGTTTCAGTATTTTGGGCGAGGTATATGATCTTTACCACACCCCATTTTTGCAGGTTTCCTTATCTTGTTTTTGCCTTCCCTAATTTGTGCTGATTGTTAATCACGTGATTTTTTTCCCTTGCAACCTGAATACAGTCCTGACATACATTTGTTTTTGTTTGGTAAGGATAATAAAATCCTGTTAACCTGCACCTGCTTCCTCCACTTCCCTTGTGACACTGTGAGATTTATTAAGATTGGACTGGATGATTATTACAACCCGTATTGTATGTCTGAGATGGTCATTGAACTCTATATCAAAAAATGGCTGGCAGTATGACCAAAGGGAACTGTGTGTGCATGTGTGTTTGTGTTGTGCATAAGGGTCTGTGTTGTAACCGCAGAAACTCTTAAGAAAAATGAACACAGTATAAGAAAGTGGACAAATTTAAGTTGCCTTTTTTTAAGCAACCTCATTTTAAGCAACCTCATTTCCCCTCTCATCTTTTTCAACCACTTAGCATTCAGTATCACAAGCATACTAAGATTTATAAGTCACTGTGTGGTTTAACAGATAAGAAAAACATTCCTTTGAAACTGGTCAGGTACAGTGCATGGACTGAAAATAAGAGCATAACCTTGCCAAAAATAAGAGCCAAAAACATCAAATCAGGATAGCTGGAGAACAATTCCTCAAGACTACACTAAAGACTTTTGCACAGTAATAAATATCTATAAAGTTACAGTTAAACAATAATATATTGTGTGTGACTGTGAGCCCAACAGATGTGGTTGCGGTTAATGCTAATCACTCTGCTAACACTTGCGTGAGGTGTGGTTAATAGGTGTGGTTAATATTGTTTTTTTTTTTTTTAAAAAGAAGAAGAAGAAATAAATGTAAAAGACATCATTTATTTGATGTAAACCACATCAAAGACTTCCCTGATTCATTTATAAACATGACATGTCATTTGATAAACTCATTTTATTTTAAGTATCTAGTGACAAGCTATAAATCATCACAAGATTATCACAATAGTTTACACCCATGAGAAATAATGATTGTAAGGACTGTCCTAGAAAGTCCTCGTTTACCCTCCATATAATCATCACACAAAAGGAATGGCTGTTTAATGCACACACATGGGATATGGGGGGCTTTGTAGCGCTGTTTGAGGGGAAGGGGTGTATGTGGGTTGAATTCATGTATGAAATGATAAAAGGAATCCCAGTCTATGAAGAAAGGATGAGGAGATGTGAACTTTGTTAAGTGGGGACACGGCAACCTTTCCCTGGGCCCGAGAGAGCAAGCAACCTAACATCACACTAGAAACAATAAGCCAAGGGCTAAGCCACTTTGAAGCACGTATTATAACTGCTTCCCAAAAGGTTTTTTTGTTAGTCAGGTTTGTGCACAGAAATGCTTTTAAAAGCTAAATGAATTGGCAGTAGAATGGTTAACAATCTCACTTTAAACAATTTTCCCAGGTTTTCCCATACTTACAGTGATATTCCTATTTCTAACCCATTCTGCACTGCTTCTTTTGAACTCTGCTCCATGTTTGGTTATCTACAGACACTATTAATCCTGATATATTTTACTGTCAAGCATTGTAATGCTAGCATTTGATACAACATGGTGAAAGACATTTTATTAGGTTCCTTTTAATGAGACTGTTATGTGATGTCACTCAGAAATTACAGTGTATTATTTTATTTAGAAAAGACAAATGGCTTCTTATTTATTTATGCCTTTATTTATCTATTTATTGTGTAACCTAGCGGTATGGTGGTGTAGTGGTTAGCACTGTCGATTCACGGCCAGGCTCAATTCCCGTCTCTGTGTGCATGGAGTTTGCATGTCCTCCCACAGTTCAAACACCTGCAGATTAGACTAATTGACGTTCACAAATTGCCTTTAGCGTGTGAATAATTAAGTGTATGTGTGTGTGCCCTGAATGCAGGATAAAGTGGTATAGACGATGAGTGAGTGAGTGGTTAAAGTTGCTAAAAGGATAGTGTTCTCAGTATGGTATTGGTATTTATGTTACTGATGCTAACCATTATCAAAGGGTATTAAATGCATTCTTAATGTTTTTTGATACATATTTGAAATCTGAAATTCACTAATTAAATATTAACACTGAGTCTTTTGGTTTAGTTCACTACCACACCTTGTTTTTTTCTAACTTGTCTTGTATAATTCATGAAGTGGATTCTGTAAAATTATAATTTCTCTTTGGGATTAATAAAGTGCTTGATCGATCGATCCATCTATCCATCCATCCATCCATCCATCCATCCATCCATCCATCTATATGTGTGTGTCTCTGTCTATCTGTCCAACTGTTTCTGTATCTAGTTATTTAATATACATCCTTTAATAAAATTAAAGAGCACTGCAATTTACTCCAGAAAACTTCTGGAATGTCATCAAGAGGAAGATGGAAGGTCACAAACCATCAATCAAAGCTGAGCTCTTTGTTTCTTTGCAAAAAGAGTGGTATAAAGTTACCCAACAGCAATGTGAAAAACTGTTGGAGAGCCAAAATACATGAAAGCTGGAATTGCCAGTCTGGGTTATTCTACCAAATACTGATTTCTTAATGTTATTTAGACTAGTCATTAACACAATTTGTTTACAATGATTTGCATTTTGTTTTATTTGAGTTATTAAAGCTCTCCAAAGACTCTATACGATCTGTATGATCTTAGGTTATTTTGATGTGTTGTGATGTTGCCAGTTCTTTTAAATATGCACTCTAAATAACAATAGTTAAATTTAGAATAAATATTGTCAGTGGTTCACCAAAAAAATAAAACAAAACTGTTTATCTCACCAATACATGCACCTGTAAAAAAAAAAAAAAAAGAAAGAAAAGAAAAGAGGAATAGGAAACTGATTATTTTGCAGTGGTCTATTTTTTTTCCTAGGGCTGTATTTGTTCTTACAGTAAGCATACTACACCATTTGGTGTGAAGTCCTAGTTATAGCGTTTCTTTTTTACTCTGGGGTTTCTTGTTGAAACTAGCCTTACAAATAATAAAAGCAAAAACTGGCAAATGCTGCATTGTAAATATTTCCTGAGACTAATCGTTGATTATCTGCGTGTACTGCCAAGCAGACTGGAAATGAAACAGAACATAATGTGAAGTAAGGTAATAAGGCTGTGTCTTACAAAACATTTGATTAAAAAAAAGGTCAATCTATTTGTTTCTCTCTCTCTCTCTCTCACACACACACTCACACACACACACGCAAACACTTACGTACATGCACAGAATATTGTTTCTGCTTTGAAGCAATAAATGGACAATGTTAAAAACAGCCCTGAGAACATGCTGTTTTTAATTTAGTTTTTGGGACACATGTGTGTCCTAAACGAGGAACATGAGGTCAAAACAATCTGTTCTCCAAATTCAGTGAGTGGCACACTGCTCTGAGAATATTGTTCGGAAATGAAAGGGAAGTCCAATTTCCTGTCTAATTGTTTCAAACCATGTGCAGGAAATAAACACACGTGCAACAAATACAAATATGTATAAACATATATATATACACACACACACACACACACACATAAGCAGCGTCTTTACTAGATCCGATTATACTTTGCCAAGACACTAAGATTATTTGTCATAAATGCATAATCTTGGAAAATTTACCCTCAATCCCCATCTATGATTATTATGTTTATAATGTCTAGAGTAATAAAATAATAATAAAATATCGATGACATAAGCACCCCAGTAGCATTTATGTTCATGTCTCTTTAATGTTTTCGTTCTTATCTAAAAACAATCAGGTATTCCCTTTGACCCATATCCCAGAGGATTCTGGGTGAGAACAACCTTTTTTTCACCTTGTCCTATGGGTCTGAGCGTTTAGTCCTCAGAGAAAGGAAAACAAGCAGTTCTTTTTCTTCATGAAGTCTTGCATCAGCATTACTCTGGAAGTCTCCTTATTGGCTTGTGCTGCTGTTGTGTTGCTTTTTAGTTGCCCTTACGATCAAGGCAATAATTACATCATATTTCAGCTGGGGGAGATGTTTTATAAATTATTTAGGAGATGTAGGCCTTTACCAACAAAGACATCAAAAAGGACAAAATTGTAGATCAAACGGGAGCTGCAAGGAGTGCAAGAAAGTGGGGTCCACTCAACAATTATCTGTGTGTGTATGTGTGTGTGTGTGTGTGTGTGTGTGTGTGTATTTGTGTGTTGTTACAGTGAATGTGACTTCACTGTTGTGCTGCTCGAGGGAAAAAAAATCATATAATTCATTTGTGGTATTTTCAAAGAAGGTCAAAGACCCTTTGTAATATTGCAGATCTTTAGTGGTGCAAATCTGATTAAGTTTTTCTCCATGTTCATATTAGGGCATCTCAAATATCCAAACAAATTTAATAAGCTAGAGTGAAATGTTTGGATGAAATAAGATTTTCTTCTTTCTAGTATATTTGACAAAGTATTGTAAGATATAGTGTTCTTGTGTCACCCTGACATTCCTATAATATTCTTTTCCAAATGCATCAACCATCATTGCACTCCAACGTCAGGCACAAAAGATGTCTGACTACATGGAGTTGCAGCCAGTCAAAAGATTGTGTGAGTACACACAAACCCAAATTCACAATGACATGATTGTTGGCATTAGTCTGGGTGATTAAAGTATTTTTTAACTGCAGATTTACATAAATTATGCTTTCTTGAGGTTATACACAATGGTGAGAAGAATTAAAAACGAGCAGCAGTTTGCCTTGGAAATGCTTTGTTGATGAGCGAGGTTATTGGAAAATAGATGGACAGGAAGGCAATAATTTGAATAATGACTCCTTACAACCATGGTCTGCTCATCAGATGGGTTACAACAGCAGAAGACCACATCAGGTTCCAGTTAGTCAAGAGTAGAAATCTAAGACCTACACTGGGCAAGACAATAGGTATGGATCTGTACAAACAAAGTTTTAACCTTTTGACATCCAAAAGATCTGATAGTTCCTTACACTAGCACTTCCTAAGAGCTGTATCACCAAAGTAAAGTTAGTTCTGTTTAATACATTTTTAACAGACTATGATAGCCAATAGAGATGCATAACAGCATAACCATGAACAATAATGCACACTATATGTTGTACAGTCTTGGTCAAATTTAGCATTGACTAGAAAAGTCAAGCAGGCTCTCATACATTTAGATATTTACCACTTAAAATGGTCCAAAATACCTACTGTACCTGAAAAAATAAAGCTGAGTAAAAAGGAATCCATCAAATTGTACAGGACCTCATTAAAACCCAGTTACCAGACATCTATACTTCCTCCTGTTTACGAGGAGTGTTCAGCATGATCATTTTATGGACGATTCCAAGAGGTTCAGGTCAATAGGCGGTCTCACGTCCAGCCTCAGGATGTTTTTTGTTTTTGAAGGCAGCCAACTGCATAAAGAGTGCACTATATAACTGTACCTCACAATCAATCACAGATATACTACTGTATATGCCATGTCAATAACTGCAATACAAGCAAAAATGAATAATTTGTACAATAACTAAGATGTAAAATAACCAAAAAAAAGTGCAATACTACAAGACGTGTAAGAACCTACATTTTGTACCATAAGAGCAACGTATGTATAACAACTACGAATTCATGCTGTAACTACATTAAATGCAATAACTAAGGATTTGCACAATAACCACAGCATATGCAATAACTGAAAATATGTGCATATCTAAGAGTCTGTGCAATAACTCATACTACATATGCAATATAGAGGAATAGGAGGTATTTGAGGAAAGGAAATTATATGAGCAATTGTCCTTTGTTCCATGTTTCTGTGTGTTTAATGTAATAACTAAAATACTTGCACAGAATTATGAATTGATGCTGTAATCTATCTATAGGCAGTGTGTGCATATGGGAGGTATGTGTTGAGAGTAAGATGTATACACAACATGTTAAATATTACTTCTTTGGTGATGCAGCTGCTATGTTCTTTGTCTTTGATAGTAGTAAGCCTTAAAGATTTTAAAAGGGAATTAAATTACTAAAATATTTCAAGTCAATAATGTTTTGTAATACTTTTACATTTTAGATTTCAATTTAATTAACCAAATAACCAACACAATTGGTTTATTGATAGCAGACAATACTATTGACCTTCAGTTTATTAATCAACCTTAAAATATGGCAGCATGGTGGCTTAGGCTATGGTTGCTTTACCCAGGAATGCACAAATCTGATATTTTTCACTGTTATGAAACACCTCCAGAGGTTGAGAGTTCATGTGACTTGAATGAGAACAGTCAGATTGGAATTCATGAAACTTTTTGCCTCTGTGCATGGGTAGGGCACCCGCTGATGCCAGTCAGCACTGGCAGGACAGGGATTTCATAGACGTGATAAAAAAATAAAATAAAAAAAAACAGCTAAAGCTGAGAAAAGCAGGTAAAACTGCTTGCCAACCTCCACTGCAAAATCCCACGCATACTTTGCTAAAATCGCATCCATTGTTTAAAATGAATGAGTGATCGATTAAATATGTCACGTTTTAAGCCAGAAGGCACGAGCAAAGACATATTGATGTGCCCATATGTGCAATTACAGAAGACAGATGCATCCACATTAGACTCGAATAAAAGTCACTTGTAATTATGAATGTAATTATGCAATTAATGAATTGCATCTTTACATGCAAATTCGTTCTGACCGAATTAAACATTGTGCTTCGTAATGTGAGAAAGTGGTGTCACCTCACACCTCCAGGGTTGAGAGTTCAAATCTCGCCTCCAGTCTGTGTGCTTGGGCGTGTGCATGTGTGCATGTTCTCCCTTTGCTTGGTGCATTTCCTCTGGGTACTCTGTTTTTTTCTTTCGCAGTATGATTGGAGATGTGAGTTTGTGTGCTTATGCCCTGAGGTGCTCTAGCATGTAAGTTGCCCTAAGTTTCTTAAGATATGCTCCTATGTAAGATAAGCAATATACAGTAGATATTGGATGGATGGGTGGACCTTAAAGGGGACCTATCACTTACTCACTCACTTACTGTATGAACATTCACTCACTCCTCATCTGTCTCGATCTATCCTGTATACAGGGTAATGGGGGCTTGGAGCCTATCCCAGGACAGGGTGCCAATCCATCACAGGGCACACACATACACAGACTCATTCTAAAAGATTGGACCTTGAAAAATATTTGCTCATTATGGGCTCATTGCAATTATAGTATTCTTTGTACAGCCTACAGGGGGAGAACAGTGTTTGAGAATCAGCCAGCTGCGTCCATCAACGCATTGAGTGCTAGACTTCTATAATAAAATAAAGCTAAACCAACATTTAAAGACAATTTAGTGCATTTGATAACCTACAAACTGAATCAAATGAAGATGACACATTGCCACCAACTATCCCATCTCAAGATGAGACTAGGTGTGAAAATAAAAATAGCTTGTGCAGTTATTGTACCTAAATCTGCCTAAAATAGCTAATATTGAAATGTGCTAAAACTTTAATATATGTACCTAAAATGGGTTTATATATATGTTAACCAAGTTTTGTGAAATATCTTTTAGAAAACATGTTCTGCATGAGTTCCGTTCTTTTACACTGTAACTAATCATGAGCTTCCGATAATCATTATCCAGGGATGACAGGTAGAAAACCGATTCTCACCTGAATCTGCTTCCTCTCAATATTTCTGCTTTATGCTATGTCAATAAAATTATATGGCTTTGTTTATAACTTTTCTATTTAAAGTTGCTGTGGATGCTTAAATGTCTGTTGACATATACTGTATGATGTAGCACAAGTTCAGAAGGATAAAGATAAAATCTATTCCCACTCAAACCACCGCCTAGTAATTTGCCAATCTCTCTCTTCTTCTTTTTTTTTTTATTTATCTATCAAGTTGTTTTCTCTTGATGTGCTCTTGCTCTGCTGGATGTGATGCTAAAGCCTGGTCCTGATACACTTTTATTGCTGAAGCTTTTATTGCTCTCCAGATCCCCCTTGCCTGATCCCCCAAGATTCTAAACTTCTGAGATAATCCTCCCACTTCTGCATCTGGAGCTTAAAGACTCGCTTTCTTCTGCTTCTACTCAACAAGAGTTTGTACTCAAACATAACTTAAGCCCAAGTCTCACCCTTACATCAATGGGTAACCTCACCTAGATACCTTAGACCTGTACATAACAACTGCTGCTGTAATCATAAAGACTATTCTGTGTTTATATAATATTATATATATATATATAATATAACACAATATTCTCATTACGCATTCCTTTTAAATCTTTGCACAATTTAAAAAAGCACAGTACCTATGGATTACACTTGTATAGCTCCTGTAGCTCAGAAGATGCTTTTACAGCAGCTATATTTCCAACTATTTCTGGTTTATACTGCGTGTTGTGGTGTATTGTGTGATTTATGAACCAGGGCTGTCTTTATGAGCCAGCAGGCGATAAAAGAGTAATCAGTTTACACAAGGAAGTGCACCCAGTCAGTAAGCCTGCTCAGTAAACACACTCTCCCTGTTCTCATTCACATTCCTGCATTATGCAACGAGTTTATCGTAAGCACACGCATTACAAACCACGTAAGCACTCTATATACCCACGGATGTTTTCTGTTTCTGTCATGCAGGAAGGATATCCAGGATCTCTGATCTTAATCAACCATGTTATGTGCCAACACTGTCATGCTCATGTGAATGGCAACAACTGAAAAAACCTGCTGCTCTGACTTAGCAAAAATCACAATCACTTAGTAAGCACAGCAAGATGCTTTAACAAGTCATTAAATAATAAATCAATCTGGCTTCCTCATTAAACTCTGCCTACTTGTATTTTCTCACATTCTGTAGTGTTGCAACCTGGAATGTAAATGGGTGAAGGGGCATATACACCATATACAGTGCCAAATGGCCAAAGTTTGTGAATACCTGACCATCACACCCATACATGGGCCTTCCCTAAAACTGTTGCACAAAGGTGGGAGCACACAATTGTACAGAATGATTTTGTATGCTCACTGGCTCTAAGAGACACAGTGGAAATGGATTTGCAGACATGTGGCGTTCATATTGTTTTCCAAGGTTTGGTGTGGAAGAAATCAGGTGACCGGTACAGATCATTGACCACTTTGGGATAAACTTGAATCATATCAGTACCTGGGCTTACTAATACTCCTATAAATGCCCACAGCCATGCTCCGAAATCTAGTTGAAAGGGGAGACTAAATTGGGAACGGTATGTTCAAAAAAAATAAATAAACTGATGAGATTTATCCCATGGCTTTAAGACCACTACATTATTTACGGTGCCCTTAGATGGCACATATTTCTTTGAATGAAGTGATCACATAAAATCAGAATAAAAATACACCTGCTCAGGGAGGACTGTGACAGAAAACAAACAAACCTGAAGAGGGTGGAGTCAGATCATACATGTGGAAAACAAATAGAACTTAAAGCCGAAGGTGCCGACAAGACTACTTCTATTTGCTAATATATTTTTTTCTGTTTTTCTGAAATATGCTTAAAATATACTACACTACATTATGCTTAAAATAAAACATAAGGTCTTCATGTGAGGTGAGACTAAAAGTGAACTTTTTGGACTTGGCACAACACAGCTTTACACCACATGCAGCAATGCATGATGGAAGTACTGTAGTATCGCCTCTTGCATCTAAGACTACCTGATCACTTAATTAAATGAATTTATTAGTTTTGATAGCTTCTTTGCAGTTCATGATGGTGCTCATTTATGAATTTTGTAATTACAATTCTTACATTTTCGCTGTATTAAAAAACAAACAAAACCCACTGCATTTATATTGTCTAATGCTTCAAAATTATTTCCTATCGCTCCATGCCATTTATTCCCAACTTAGCCCACTTTAGTTTCAACTGACAATTTTATTAAAAGTCATTTAAAAGCAATTGTTTTAAAGACAGTGAAACAGACACAGACATTTGCACTAGTGTGCTTTATTGCTGTACAGGAGTTTTATAAAACATAATTAAAACAAAATATGTTTCCCACAGACACGCATGTATTGGAGCAATAGTTAGATACATATATCTTGTAATGCACAAAAAGAACATGACAAAGAAAAAGTGGGAACAGTGACTCCAGAAATGCAGCAACATCCACGTTGATGCAGGAATATACATTAACGAGTTCAGAGAAATTGAGCAAGCACAGGAACTAAAGCTGTCCATTTCTGTCTGGGAGACTGAGGGGATGGGAGGGGGGGACTAAAAAAGGAAGAGTTTTTAGGTATCCCCTCAACAAAGTCCTTCTTTAAAATGGAACTTGAACTAATGAATCATTTTAAAAATGCTGTTTTTGAGAGAAGGGAGGTTCACATTACATGGATAAAACACAATGTCCACACAGGAGTCCGGAAAGTTCCACAGCACCAGATGAGACGGAAGATGATATGTCTGTATGATCACAACGCAGCACACTAAACACAAAGTAACAGTGCAGTGTGCTATTCATGCTCTAAGGTATCTTCTTTTTTTTAAACTAAAGTGTAGAAAAAATGGGCTCCTACTGCACAATAGTTGTCATTACAAACTTTTTTGTAATGTGCATGAATTACAGGCATTATGAGAAAGGATCATTTTGGGTGAACAAAACAAAGTATGTAGTTCATGCTAACCCTGTATAGCAGTAGCAAAGCAAAAAATAAAAATAAAAAATCATTCTGCTTGCAAACATCATGAAGAACATTGGGCTGTTTACCATAACTGGTCTGTATCCAGCATCCCAACAGCACTGGATTACAGTGTGAAAAGTGACACACCATCGTCAAACAATGGTATGTGTTTCATCATGCCTCTGGGAATCCCTGGTCTTAGTTCAAATGCCAAACTACGGGGCACAGATCTTAGGCCAGAAGTCTTTAGTTAGATCAGAAAGCAAAGCCTGAAAATCCATTTCTAATTTGTCGAAACTACCCTTTCTGGCAGGGTATTTTGATTAAGGGTCAGTGTGAATCTGTGGGAGTGGGCAGCTATGTATTTCTCATTAAATCACTCAGTACATATAAGGCCTTGATATATCTCAACTATGCAAGTCACTTTAAATTATGTTCTAAGATCATAAATGTTTCATTTACAAATCATTTCATAAATACATTTACAATCACCAAATAATATCCATTACATAGAAACTAAATGATAGATTCTTGAATAAGACTAGTCTCGTAATAAACGTGAACATCAGTGGTGGTTTTGCACTGAATGTGCTTTTGTAGTTTACAACTAACAATCTGCCTCCAGGAAAATTACATTAACTTATTAAACTCTCTCTCTCTGATATTTCATTTTATTTTTCACAGGTAGTATGAGTGTGCGCTTACTTTAACATTCTTACATTCATATCGAACAGACGTTTTGCTGTGTCTCAATAAAACTGGGTAAATGTGTAGTTTTATCTTGACCCAAGCATGAATGAAACCAAGTTTGGAGACCCATTTCAATCATGTCAGTAGAAAACATCTGGAAAAAAAACAAAAAAAAAAACAGGTCTGTACTAAAATGTGGCCTGATCAAGGTCAAGAAATTACAGTCCAAAAAAATCCAAGTAAAACAATAATAACTGAACATACAGAGAAGTGATTGTTGCCGTATAAAGTGACGGGTATTTACTGATTTTATAAACTGTTTGAGCGTCACTGCAGACGTGACATTTTCATATCATTATTTTTAAAAGGTTCCACTTCAGAAGTGTATGAAGAGGCGCTTATCATTCTGATCATTACAACTGCAGTTCTTTATATTGGACACTTCCAGTCCATGTGAAGCTCTAGACAGATAACACAGAAAGCAATGTCTCATTACGAATTAAGCACATGTATATATTACAAATTGAACACTTGTTTTTTCATCTTTTTGAGATGGTATTTACTTGTACTAATTAAAAACAAATGATAGCTCGTGGCCTTAAACCAGGCCAGAAAAGATACAGTGAAGTTCAAGTAATTGCACAATGACAATGTTCTACTGACAGCGAACAGTGATGCCTGTATACTTCACTGCTTTAACATAAACTCCTGTTATCCTTGCTGAAGTACAGGATGGCAAGTACAGGATGGCGTCCCTGTCCAATTACTTCTACACTGCACTGTTGTTGTGCTGTAACCTGGTCAACTGCCTGTGCAGTGGCATCAACTCCAGTCCAATTGTTTCTCCCAACTTTTAAAAATCGGGTGAAATTATTATTTAAATTCACACGTATGTTTGCTTTTAATGAACTAACCGGTTATTAGTTCCGCTTGTCTTACGTCAGATAGAAATTACAGAAGTAGTAGTTTCCTGTGTTATACACTGTAAATTTCAATATTTTTGTTATACTCTGTTTGTCTGCTGTCTGTGTTGGCACTGAGCGTGCAATACTCTATTAAATACTCGGTTAAATGTGTGCTTAGCATCTGAAAGTGGTGCTTGTGTCAGACGAAAGTGCACCCTGGGATATCACTGAGAGTTTACCTGAACCCACAAGAGTTCACAAAAGCCATTTTTAATGCCCGTGACATCTGAAGGTGGGTCTCAGAAGCACCTGAAAAAGTGTGAGACGTAGCTGCATCGCTGAACCTGAAGTAAAGACACAGTTCACAAAGGAGGTCAGCACAAAGAGACTCGTTATGTAAACTGTAGAAATGTCTGCAGCCCAGCTCCTTTATGCCATGCTGTCCCTAAGCCGGGCCACCAATGCCACCTTTTTATCAAACTGAGGCAACAGAATCACAAGAGCAGCCAGCACCAGTTTGATCTGAAGTAGCAACACTGAAATACGGTATACAAATAGAGACTACAGTGCAGCGAGATGGGTTACAGATATAATCGCGATCTCTGTGACTCGAACAGAGTCTTCAACACAGAGAAGCATTCGAATCTGACAGAAGGGTCACCAAGACATGTGACATGGCAGTACGTCCTTTGGGTTCCATATTATTTGGTGCCTGAGAGACAGATATGAGACTCTCCTTGGGCTCATCCAAATCATGAGTGATAAGAGAGAGTTAGAATGAAAGGAAAGGGGAAAAAAAACAATATCTGTGTCTTTTTTAGTCCTATCTGTGTTTCCATCCTCAAGGACACACGATCAGCAGAGGTACCACTTTTTTAAGGTGATGATGTTTTCTTGGTCGTTTTACTTTTGTGCTTTATTAGTATGGTAGGGGAGCCATGTGTCTGGAGCCAGGCATTCTGCCAGTCTGTTCGACCATCGCACACACTCCGCCTCCGTCTCAAGAAATCCTGGAAAGTAGACCCCTGATCCCCCCACACACAGAATCGCCGGAAGACCTGGGAAAGGATAAAAAAAAAAAAAAAACATTAGTGGAATAATATTCAGTATAATACTCAGATACTCAGATTTACTGGAATTGCAATTTGATTTCAATGAACGTTAAAAGCAAAACAAAAAGGACAAAAAGAAGCCAATGTGTGAAAACAATTAGGAAATATGACCAAAACACTGTGACAAGTTAGGATAATTATACAACCACTTGGTCAAATCCATATTTTTGGTATGCGATCATTTCTCTTTTTACATCCCTATGGTGTATAAATGATTTGTTTACCCAAACTGACCAGATGCCAAATACCTGGGCATGAATTACCCACAAAGGTCGAACCTTGCCCTGATAGCTGCTTGACATAATGCATATGTATGAGGAATATAGCAGATCTCGCTACACAACCATAAGCAAAATCCTACTCCATTGCTTAAAGACAATCAACATGCAGATCTGAAATCTAACTGCTGGGTTAGGGATTACCACATGGTTTGAAAACGGATGGGTGACCATGTTTCTTTTACTTCCCCAGTATGTTTTGTCCTGTTTGAAAACACTTTACTGGTATTCAGGGTAGCAGAGCACCATGAGTTATAAGGACTACCGTTTGACTCCAATAAGAACAGCTCGGAAGACGTAAAACATGGAAATGAGAAGCTGCGCTAAAAGCAATTTAGAAAAGGCATTAGAATACGCTGCCCAGCCATAAATAAATAAATATATTTTTTTAAAGTCACCATTTCATTTAATAGTGAAAGTAAAAGCATATTTACATATGCACACACAATGTGCTGAGAACTCACAGGATTGGGACTAAACACCAATGAGATATCTGTTCATAAAAAATAAAAAAAACTTGTTAGTGAGACTAATAAAAAACTTCAAACGTTTGGACTTTGGAACGGTGGAAAAAGGTCATGTGGTCTGATGAGTCCAAATTGACCTCACATCTAAAAGATGAGCATCATGGGCACATGTGAGCTTGCATGTGCCCACTGTACAATCCTTTAAAGATAGTGTTACAGTATGATCTGGGGGTGCTTCAGTTGGTCAAGTATAGGCTCAGAAATGTTACAATTTAATGAAGCCAGCTGATGACCTGAATGTACTGAATCATATCAATGGTGTTTTCTCCCATGATGGCCCCAGGATATTGCAGAACTCAAATTTTGAAATGGTGGTTCTGGTAGCAATAATAATCACTGTCACACATAAATTGCACATTACATTAAACTTATATTACAGCATGCAAAGAGTCAAAATACTGGAGTGTGTGACTTTTTTTGGCCAGGCAGTGCAACTATTGCAAAAATTGTGTGAAAAAACAATGTTCATATTGCAACATAATTATGGTGCATTGTAGGAGTTCAGGGCCCCATAAGGAGAGCTGGAAAACAAGCTTATACAAAAAGAAAAAACCCAAAATAATCTATAATTTACACCTACAGTATGTGTTGGTATTCTCCCATCTCTTACACCCCAGCATCCAAAGAAGTTTGTGGCCGGTTTACTGCACTTGCTATTAACTATTTACATATTTACCCAGACTGGTCCGTTTAATCCCTCCTTATGAATAATCAACAGGGGTACCTAAACCATTGACGCCATACTGATGGAATATTCCATTTTTTTTGCAATTCTAATGTGATCAATATTCCCCTGTGTAAGAAGTCACCCCAGAGGCACTTAGTGTGGCACTGTCAAATCAGTGACATGCACACGGTCTAACCTATATGTCAAATACAACATAAACATCACTGGTGAATCAAAACTACTTATGTGTTTGACGGCAGTGCTGAACTGAGAAAATTTGTATCTAAATAGCACAGCTGGTCAGTGTGTGTGCAAGATGGTTAAATGGTTAAATGCATAACACTCCAAGCTTGCAGAAAAGACTGGAGAAGACCCTGACATATAACCTTGATTCTTCTTCTATGGAGATATTGGGCTGGGACTTGACGAGGTTTATCCCTAACTGTCACCATGTGGAAAGGTCAGTAGGACATATTGGCCCTATCATCATATATATGCCAGGGAGATGACCAGACTACATTATCCACAAACCTATTAAACTCATTGAGAAACATACGGCAAAGGGCACAGCAATCAAGGAGCATCATTAGAACAAAATTAGGCAAAGGTTAGTCATATATTCACCTATTAATCCATTAGATGCCTTAAATCTGGTTTCCTGTCTCTCACTTCTTTCATCAGTCTTCAAAGATTTGTACTCACAAACGGCACTCACGGCACCACATAAAACAGATTTCTAGCATTTATATCAATCGGGAACCGTGGAAAAAAAAGGAGATTATTGTTTTTTGTTTTTTTTTAGAACATACTGTAAGGCTGTATTCTATGAAATCCAAGAGTTAACCCTAGTGCAACTGCTTTGCTGGAATTCATGTATGAGAAGAATGCTGGTGTATTGAACTTTAAACACAGTGTAACAGTCAGTAAAAATGTGTGAAAGAACAATATCATTCTGTCTTTACCTGGAATCTTAGCTTCATCATATGTTCATTACGAGAAGCAGTAAGAAGAAAATAAGTCGTACATAATCATTTACAAAATAAAAAATATATAAATGCTATCCAAGGTGTGTGTGTGAGTTTCTAACACAAAGAAACCCCCATGTTAATGCTTCTCTTAATATGATTATAAGCACCTGTCCTCACCTCACCAAACAAAATAAAACATTGTAGTTCCTTTTGGTTTAAATAAAAGTTCTCTCTACTCGTCAAAACTCTTAAACGTTATATTGTGAGGATATTGCATAACAAATATATTATGTCATATATGAGTGTGTCTGTAATTTGTGTGAGCAATATAAATATTATTCCTATAGTTTGTATTGAACACATTCTGTAATAAATACATACCATCATAGAGATTAATATAATGAATCTGCAGGTAAGAGTTTGTTCCCAATATTAAATATCAGGCCACTTGAGAACAGACATCTGATTGTCCTCAGATGCACTTTCAATGATATTTAAGACCATGGCAGATAGTAGAGAAATAATACCGTTTAAGACCAGCATATTTCTACAGACTCACACAGTTATAGTGGGGGAAAAAACCTAATCAGATTGACTTTAGCCACAGATAAAGACAGATTAGTAAGGTTTCCCTGCGTTCGGTTTATTTCCCTCTCCTTACAGCATGTTCCTGGCAAGGCTTGAGCCTGAGGAGCATTACAAGTTCATCTGAGATCTCTTATTCTGTTTCGCTGTTCAGCAGCACGGCCCTTGCTTTCACACCACAATCCAGAACACCAAGTCTAGGACAGGATGATTCGAAACATTATGTTTCATTAATAGCGGAGTACAACGTAGGTAAAGTGTTCACTGAGGATTTACAGGATACAGGCAGAGAAAAGCATAATGTTATATTTATTACAGGTACTTCCCATCAGCTGCATAAATCTTCCCTAACATACTGTATCAGGTGAGCATGTGATTTCCCTGCCAGGTACTACACAAAACTGTCTGATTTGAGCTGGTGGATCCCTGTAACCTGGCAGCATCACTGTACTAGTGACAGTATCAATGACACCAGCATTTACATCTGCTTGAGCTTGGTTAGATTTCAACCCATGGATGACTAAAGCAGCTAAGATCGAGCACTTGAATCTCAGCATCTCAGCAAAAACTGCACACTACATACGTACACATTAAGTTTTACTCTGTACATTTGTGTGCTTAAGATTTTGTACACTGGTCTCCAAAGAGAAACTACAGTATAATGCATTTGGAAGAGATGGACACATGTGGTTATTTAAATATAGGAGGCTCAGTCAGAGCACAGATAAAGTTTCTAATGACATAAAGCATGATTCAGCAGGCAACAAAAACCATCTGAGCAGGTGGACGAATTCTATAAAGAGGCTCTTTCTCAGGCACAAATAAATAAATAAAACCCAAGGGGAAAAAACTCAAAGAAGGGATTGATTGAATGAAGGCTGAAGTGAGTCAGCAACGAATGAGAAAACACCAGCAGAAATGGTGGTACTGGAGCAGAAAACTGCAGCTCACTTGTCGTTTTTATTCCACTCACACATGTACATCAGTCATCACACAGGTATGAAGTTAAAAAAAATTAAAAAAAAGAAGCAGCTTCAAATCATAGGAGAAGATTTACAGGTATTAAGAGAAATAATAAAATGTAAAATGCTACAGTAGGAATTTCTCAAATCATTAATCTGTCAATCTCATCATTTGGCTTTAAACTATAAAGCTTCTATCCCAGTAACATGCCACTGCACATTATAATGCCAATGTACATTCCAATAAGCTTACGAAGACCCTTACACAACCATCAACAGATAAATGAAGTTGTAAAAGCACAGAGCTGCAGTTTCCTATAAAAAAAAATAATAAAAGGAGGGAGATGGCCAGGGTAAAGTAAAGCTAAAGGAAGTGGCAGCTATAAGAGACTCACCCCGTCCCTACACAGACACTACGGCCATGCCCAGGTTAGAGCGCGGCCCCTGCACCAAAGGGAGAGAAGTTGAGGTGCCCCCTCTGGAAGAGAGGAAGAAGAGAGAAAAAGACACAGAGGCTTCAGAGCATAGGAGTAAATCAAGCAGTTCAGAAACACTTAACAGACACGGACATGTAAGTACTGTGCAAAAGTATTGAGCAACCCCTCATTTTTTCATATTAAATTAAACTGAATTAAATAATGTAGATTAAAGAAATTGGAACAAATGTTTTTCTGCAACAGCCTGGAAAGTTTCTAAAGATAAAATAAAAAAAACAGGTTGTTCATGTTCTGTAACAACCTTAACAGCGACCTCATTTCTTCTCTTGTCTGTACCAACCACTCTGCATTCAGTATTACCAGTATACTAATCACCAGCCTGATCATCTGTAGTTATCTGCACCTCACTGGTTCATTACTTACGTTAAATGTTTTTCATCCTAGAATGCTCCATAGGCCACTGTGTGGCTTAACAGACAAAATAATCCTCTGAAACACGTCAGGTACAGGGACTGGAATAAAAATGAAAATCAAGAGAGACAAAAAAGTCCTTCAGGAAGCCTGGAGAACTACTGCTCAAGACTACATTAAGAAATACATGAAAGTCTGATTCTTTGAAAGCAAAATATCAAGACTTTTGCACAGTGCTGTATAGGCAGCCAACTGAGGCCATGGGTTTTGTAAAAGTTGAACCTTGTTTGTGCTGTTCCCAGTACATGGAGTTGTGAATGAAGAAAAGTGATAATCTACTATATTTAATGAGCAAAACATCATTACAAAAAAGTCTGACAAAAGCAAACATCTGACAAAAACAAGCATCTAATTGCACTAATAAATGTTTTCTGCTGAGAAGGTCATAAAGTACATGAACATGTTATAACAGATGACACCTGAGGCAGCTCAAGACTCCTCAATTAGTCAAAGAGATAAGTGGAAACACTTTGTTCCTCTAACTGTCTCCTGTTTGCCCTGACTTCTGACTTAGTAAGGAACAGTGTGTTCCCTAATCAATAATGTGCACTAGCCAGAAAGGGCTAATCAAATTTATGATTATTATCATGAAGATCATCATTAAAATATTTTGCTTTTTGCACATTAGTAGTGAGGACATACAAATAGAGACATGTGGCACAGGCTGCCAAGTGAAACATGATGCATACATGTGCCAGTGCAAAGGAGAAGACGACTGCATTAAAAGGCCATTTCCTGCTTCCGAGTGCCATAAGGACATTAAGGGCTCGAGTGTCCTTCTGGAGTCAACCTCTGCTGAGGTTAGAGTTGAGTAATGGAGAGGGGGCATATCTCTGTAGCCATCTGGCTTTTATCCATTCAGGCACTATGAGAAATGAACAGCCTGCTGTATGTACAGTAATGCTTTAGAACAAACCTGTGTGCTAGTTGTCACAATGCAGTATAAAGAGGAATATTATTATTATTATTATAATTATTATCATCAATACTAATACTACTACTACTAATAATAATAATAATAATAATAATGTCCAGTGTGATATTAAATTATTCTCCTAACTGAACATTTGAAAAATGTTCACCATAAAGAAAATAAAACGATGCTAGCGTATTTGTTTTTCTAAATAGTCTGTTTGTGTGTACAGACCTGGCACAGACTGCTGAGCTAAAAAGCAAGTCTTAAGTTACCAGCTCTGAGCTTTAGTAGTAAAGAAATAAGCCTATGCGCACCAGCTTATGCAGCTTAGTAAAAAGAGTGTCCAGTTTCAGAGTGCTAGAGTTTAGACCGCTAACCTCTATAGTGGAGATTCTGTACCTGTGAATATTTCATTTGCCACTTAAATAATTAAAGCTTTATTCAAAGTGCAGGAAAGGAGTGTATATGCATGGTCCTTTTATTGTTTAAGATGGCTTTTATGGCCATGGCTCTAAATTCACTGCTTTGCTTACTTCCTGGTTTACAGGCAGTCATGTGACCACATGGGCCATATCATGTGACAGAGCAAGGGGATTGAGGGTTGAATGGGAACTTGTAACTGTAGAACCTGTGGCACCAAGTGTTCTAGAAGCAGGAAGGGGTTGGCTATCACTAGTAACGCGCTCAATACACATACTCATCGGGTCTGGTATGTAAAAGTAAAGATATTTTTTTAAAAGGTGAACTGGACTGAGATGTTTTTTCTTTGATAGATGTATAAAAATCCCTCTCATTTGATGAGGCCACTGAGTGCAAGAGGAAGAATATCCACTCTCCACTCAGGGAAGCTACAGCAATTATCACTAATGACAACTGCTCAGCTGATGTGTTATGTTCAATGACAAGTGGCTATTGTGGGTTTACTACACCTAAGTGCCAGGGAGACCAAGCTGACCTATATAGAATACATATTCATAAATCATTATAGCTTGGCAGATCTTGCATAATGTGATGGCCACAGTGGGAGGGATGACATTATATTCTGAGACAAAGTGTTAGTAATAAAAACTCTCTTCCCCCCCTCACATATAAGCACAAAATATGTACCAAAGTTATCAAATACAAAAAATACCAATTGCATCTTAGCTTTGAAGCAAATGTTTAGACATTATGTTTGAGACACATAAACAAGGGTCTCCATATGTAAAGGTTATAAATTATATGATGCTATTGTTAAACAAAAGTAAACACTTTTTAAAGTGAATAATATCTTTTCAGGACAATGCCTAATACATAAAACAAAGTGCATGTCACCTAATCCCCAAAATCATAAATATCACCATGCAAACATATTATACATACTCCAGTTTTAAGGGTACGCAGAATGATTGTATATAACCATCACGACCCTTATCACATTTGCATATTAGTATTTCAACAGCATTACCCCTATTTCGGTCTTCACAAGTGACAGTTCTGTGGAGGATGTGCAGCATACAGCATATCATAAATGTCATGGCTGAATATCTAAATCTCGTAGCCAGCAGACAGGGAACATTTGCTTGGCATGATTTAGGTGTTGATCTGACAATGCGGGGTATGAACCGCATGTGATTTATGACCACCGTCACCTCATATGTGTCACGTAATCTCAGGCCCCAGATGTTAAAGTATAGCCTCCATATTGTACTCGCATACAGCCCTGATAAAGATTTAAAAAGCACACATTGGATAATGTGTCATTATAAGACATGGCTATTGCAAATGCGTTTACTATATATACTGGATATATTAGAACATATTTTACAGGAATTTTTATTTCTATCAGGATACAAGGCATTTAGTGTGTTTCATGTGAAATGTTAAAATGTAAGAAATGAATATTGGAAAAATATAAATGATCATCTTGATTATTTTGATATCTTCGAACACGATATACATGTACAACCTGGCCAAATGAAAGTCCACATTTCATAAGGGCAAAAATGCTGAAGAAACTGCTGAAGTGACTAGAATTGGATTAAGAACTGTGCAACATTATTGAAACCTGGAAGAATAGTACTGAATCGTCAACTTCACAGAAGAATGATCTGAAAAAAAAAATCATCAATGACCATGGTTGGAAATCACCTGACAGTACAAATCTCAGCTATGTTTAAAAGTGATTATAACAGATCACAGCTACGTATCCATAATACGTAAAAACCACTTGCTATGGAGTGTAAAAACAGATTGGACTTTTGAGCAATGGCAATTGTGGACTGATTAGTCCATAGGATGAGACAATGGACGTGTCAGGGTAAGAAGGGAAGAGCATGAAGCAATGCACACATCACGCATAGTGGCCACTGTACAAGCCTCTGGAGACAGTGTTATGATCTGGGGTTGCCTCAGTTGATCAGGTCTAGGCTCAACAACATTACCTTGTAAAGCTGACTACCTGAATGCACTGAATGCACAGGTTATCACATCAATGTTTTTTCTTCCCTGACTGTGAAAAAGTGATCCTGGGAGCATGAGGAATCATTTTCACACATAAACTGGCCATCACATCGCATGCCATAATGAAAGGTAATGTGGACAAATGCAATATTTGGGTGTACTTTTTTGGAAAGGCAAATATTTTCTAATAAAGTGTACATTATGCGCACCTTTCACCAAAATTCAACAGTGCTAACCACTACACCACCATGCCTCCATGTTGTGAATCTTTAAAAAAAACAACATTTTTTTTTACTTTCATAGGCTGCCTTCTTTAAATACACAATACATTCCTATTTTACATTCTGAAAATCATGAAACAAAGGCCTTTGTAATAATAAAAACATAAATCAGTTTATCTTCAAATTTTCGGGCTCTCTCTGCTATTCATTTTAATTATTATTTCTTTTTTTTGGGAGGGGGGGAGTAAATGTCAGCCAGTGAGAAATGCCAATCAAGTGGAAACCTCCTGGCCTGAAGCTTCATTAAGGTTTAATACAATGCAGGCATTAGCCTTCTCTGTACACACACACACACAGTGACACAATGAGAAGCAGAGCAGGGATACAATGATAGCTTTGGCCTGAGGATCTGTCCCACTGGCTCGTCTCTACAGTACATGCAGTGATATCCCAGTAAACATAATCTCCAGATAACTTCCCCTCAACTCATTTGGCAAAGTGCTAGGGCTGGAAGGACATGGAACTTTCAGCTCTCACTTTCATTAACCTTGATTACCTGTGCCACTGGGAGACCCCCTGCATCCTCCCTGCTCCCCACCCCACAGGGGGCTTCTGAGTTTACCTGACTGTGATGGCTATCCATATGCCTGTGTAGCAAAGAGGCACTGGGTGCAAGTGACTTGTGGTGTCCATCGTCCTCTAATGTTCCTGTTGAGACAAAAAGGTGTGTCAAAAATACTGTATAAACCCCAGTCATACTAATTAGTTTTGACACTCTTGATGTTAAATGTCAACATTTCTGAACATGTTAATAAAAATTATTTGCTGTTTCAGCAAAGGGTAACTTTTGAAAGAGATTATACCACCAAAGGGCCACACTTAAAGGACAAATGTATAAGATAGAGTCGGGGTTTGACAGGGGCCAAGATAGAGAGACACTACAGATGGAGTGATGGCTCATAGGGACACTTTATCAACTCCAGAGCCTTTCAGACTAATCATGGACTCCCTTCTATGATAGACTTCATTTTCCCCATGGCTCGGGATCTTCCTTCTCTATGTGCCATGGTCATCTGGGTCAAGGTCATGCTGGCTGATCGTGTAGCAGCTTAAACACTACCCTCCCAGAGCTCGGCCACTGTTGGGTAACTGAACGCATAATTATTACACTGATTTCCCTTAAGGGTATGAATAATATGTTTTTGTGTCACCTTTGTTATTAGTCTTTGGATGCCCGAAGGCTTTTTTAAAGTGAGTCTCTACATGACCAGAGATTACAGCAAATTTAATACACATCTATCTTCAGACACAGCTAGTTTTTGTAGATTACCATTGGAGATCTGGTTCCCGTTCTCCATGGGGGCAGGAATAGGGGAGTTGGGTGAGGATGTTCGGTGATTGGCGTTTTTGTCCTGTAGCTGTGGCGATGAAGTAGTGGGACCTTGCTCTTCTCTTCCTGGAAGGTTCATGTTGGAGTTGGAAAAACCTGAAAAAAAGTGAATACATCAAGTGATATTCTGATGAGATTCTGCCATTTATACTTCCTCTGACACACACTGAAAGTGCAACTCCATATTAACACATTAAATTTGATTTCCATGTAAAAGATCCATATAAATATTTGTAGATGCCAACAGGTCAAACCAGTGACATTTGGCCTCAACATGATGACATGGTGGAAGGAAAGACAACATCTGGCATGTCCAGCTTAGTAGGACACAAATCGTAGCAGCTGCAACGTTCAGCCACATGGGGAGTGATGACGCCTGGACAGGGGGCAGCGGAAGCAGCATGAGAACTGTTAATCCGTATGGCACGTAGGCCTGCTTAGATCTTACCGCTGCTAAGATGAATTTAGCACAGAGCGTCAGCTGCCCCTTCAACACATTGCCATCATTTCCATTACAGCATGCTCTCAGGCAGCTCCGGTGACCTCGATTTCTGCAGCCTAAACACGATCTAGAGCTAACACGAAGGTAGGTCATCATCTACAGTATCGCTACTATTTGGAATGCCATACAACAGAATTTAATAATTATGTTTTAGACGGTCTTTTATAATGCTAGGGAAATGCAGTTACTAATGAGAGCAATTCTTAGAACTAATCATCAGTTTGCACTTGTTTGCATCCATAATCAAAGCCTTTATTTTTCCTGTCTCTTCAACAGGAACATAGCATAAAACATGACACCTTACAGGACACCCCTTTCACTCAAGATGATGGACAGGTCAATCTCATTAATAAAGTAGGAGCTGAAACTGAGTCACCACATAGTCTCCTCCCAGATCCGCACTCATCTTCTCCCTCTAGGTTTCACTGATATCAGAATGAACATGATGGTTCACAGACCCACTATTGCATCTATGATGCAAAAGTTTAATGCCATGTGATGTATTATACAAGATTCTACTGGTGCATTTGTCCAAGGATATGTCTAGTTGAGATTTATCTTGTCTATCTTGATGAAGACAGGTGGCGTGTCAGTGGCAGTGACCACAGGAACATTTGAGGACACATGCTTTTAAACAGCTTGGGAATGATGATACATATGTCAGGGCGATTAACACACACACACACACACACACACACACACAGACATGCATGCACACAGATACATGCACACACAGTTACCCGCACGCTATACTGTAGTTTAAGTGGTCATTTCCTCCTCACATACATTTGCCTTAATGACTACTGTATATATGCGAACTCACCCTCCAGGGAATCACATACGCTTTGCTATGGAATTACAGTACCTATGCACACACTAGAGGACTTTGATATTTAATATTTTATGACTATATCATCTTCTGCTCATATAATATTGATGAGCCTAGTGCTAATACACCCTATGCCCCCTTTAGCCTCCACCATAAAGGGAGGCGGTGGCTTCCGTGCCTGAATTTTCACACTCTTGCTCTTTTATTACAGAAGAAGGACTGTACAAGAATAGTAAAGCAGGGACAGATAAAGTCGAATAGGCTCAGGAGAGCTTCAATGTACACATTCTCGGCTCCTTCTGCCCACTTTAAAGCAGACTATCATTTTATGTACTGTACATTTATATACAGAAAATACACTAGTCTGCTTGAATGTAATTCTGCATACAGTGTTACTGAAGGTAGTTACGGTATATAAACTAAGGCACATTCCTGTATTACTCGTTGTATTTATGTGAGATTGTTTCTCATGATCTCTGTGTCCACATGGGCTTTTTGTGGGTATCTGGTATATGGTATTTTGGATGGACTGGCTTTGCTAAATTGGCCCCCAGTGAGAAGAAGTGTGTGAACATGCATGTGCATGGTGTCCTGCATTGCATACAGACCTTCCCAATTTATGGCCATATATATGTTTCCTAAAAGTAATATACAATACATGTAAGCAGATAACAAATCATCAGATTACCAGGTACACAGTTCACTGGTAATTCCAAGAAGTACATGTGGTGAATATGATGCCATTTGGAAATCAGTTATAATACTTCTACTACTACAACTAATAATAATAATAATAATAATAATACAAAGAGAAAGATGAAGGAGATATTTACGTGATTACTATGTGTGGCATTCAAGTCAAACCAGGACTTTTGGTTGTGCAGGACACAGTTATGAGAGTAAAAAAAACTTTATTTTTTTACATAATCCCCTGCTTGATGCTTGGCTACCATTAAGGTAGAAAGTTTTCTCAGTACACCAGAGCCGTGATCGAACTGCCTGTTATTCACATACAGTATGTAAAGCCTGCTTTAAAATGTTTGCACCATTTAGATGTTTTACTGTAGTTAAGAGTCTCATCACCGTACTGTGCTTAAAGGCTTCTGTAAATGTCAATCAGTTTTACATCTTTAATCATCAGAAATTTCATCCCCCAGAAAGTCCCTCAAAATAATTCTTGATTATTTCTCAGATTAAAGATAAATTAAAGATAACAGAGTATAAATATCAGAAATATACTCGATATAAATAGATTAAACAAAACCAAAATGATAGATATTATGATAAAATGATTACATTGTATGTAATTTTTCTAGCGCACGCTACTTGAGTGCCTGATTTAGCTTTGTTCCTTCTGTCTGTGCAATATAACATTATGGGCTCATTAATTTAAAAATGCATTCAATACTAAATCTTTAAGTAATGTGACATGCCCGGTGCACAGAGCAGAAATTATGGCCTATCAAATCAATGTTTCATGAAATGTGTGCAAGGGTGTGTGTGTGTGTGGGGGGGGTGTCTTTGAACACCGGGAAAATTAAACATGTAGAAGGTTTATTCATGCTGTTCTATCATGATAGTATGATCAAGGATGAGTCATTAGTTACACCCCTCTCAGAGAAAGGCTCAGTTTAACATGCAGTCAACCTCCTGGCTGGGCTTTTTTTCAGTGCTGCACTTCATCACTCCAGCTCACAGTGCACCTGCGTCTAATTAACACTAGACTTATATCCACATTGTGAAAGCTTGCCGTTGTCAGTGTGTGACCATGCTTTTTTACCGATTATTTTGCTTTCATGTTGCTCATCTTTGGCTGTTTATCCTGTCTGCCTTTTTAATCACCTTTAGACTTTGCGCATCAATAAGTCGGTCAGCGTTTACACCCAACTGCTTCACGGTTTTTGTTCACCAGTGTATCATTTAGCACCATTATTTTACGATGGATTGTTTCCATCCATCTATCATTTATACCACTTATTCTGTGCATGGTAGCATTGGGCCTGTAGCCTATGCCAGGGAACTCAGGGCACAAGTTGGTGTAAAGTGCCAACTTATTGCAGAGCACAAGCATGCACACACACATACAACCAATTATACAATGAGGGCAATTTGAAAATGCCAATCAGCCCACACTATATGTCTTTGGACTGTGGGAAGAAACCAAAGTACCTGGAGGAAACCCACCAAGCATTGGGAGAGCATGCAAACTCCATCCACACAGATCTGACCCTCAGATTAACTGACTGATTAATTGATTTTTTTTTCTTACTTTCCTTCTTTACTTTCAGCTTTTATGCTTTTGCTCCTTTCCCTTTTGCTCAGGAAATTTTGGTCTTTACACACATTATCACACACACACACACACACACACACACACACACACACACACACACACACACACACACACACACAGAGGTGGAAGCCAAGGTGTGGTCAGGGTCATGGTGGACTTATGCTCATAAATCCATATGATGGACGCGCATTGGGTTAAAAGTCCCCTATTCCAATAGAAAGGTTAAATGAGGAAAGAGGATCCCAGGGTCGGGACAGCTTGACAAAGGACACATGTACTCTTCCCATTACACACCAACATACTAGACACTATGTCAGTGGGAGAGCAGTCTGGTACCTCTGTGTTGTTTATTTATTTATTGTCATGGTAAAAGGATGAGATTTAATGCATCATCATGCATCCTCACTTTGACCCACTTAAGCAAGACTCGCCATGTGCAAAGTAGGATTCTTTGAATGTGTGCATGGGCTGTAGCATTAGAGGTAGCAGGCCAGGAAATTAAGTATACAGCCAAGCCTGATGTACAGTATTTACATATACTGACTTGACTTTTGCTTTTTCAATAAAACATAGCTTTCACAATCATTTATCAAGAGTGTCTTGGCTTTTTTTGACTGAGAAAGACCAGGATCTCAATAAAAGGAGTGAAGACACCCAATTTGTCTTCAAAGGTAACAGTCTAAACCGCTACTACTTTCTTCCCATAACCTACAGACAAGTTTTATCAAAATGACAGGACGGAAGACACACACACACACACACATAAAAACTCACCGCTATCTCTAATCTTTCTCCCGGTTGTGGACTTGCGGAGCAGACTGCGCCCAGAACTGAAAAGTGTATTTAACTCATCAAGGGGGCTTGTAAGGGATCTCCCATTAGCTGGATTGAACAGCAGTGGTGAGGATGAACATGAGTGTGCTCGCCGTGGCTCTGGCCGAGAAGACTTCACTGGTGAGAAGGGAGGCTTGGCACTGCCCGGGGGTGTCTCTGCTAAACTGTGCCCTCCTTTATGAGTCATTTTGGAGTCTGCATTAGCACGGCTCAGGACCTGGAAGTTCGCTTCAGGGGGAAAAGGGAAGTGCGATGGAGGCCGATAAGGTGGAGGAGGAGCTGCAGGTGGGGGTGGAGTCAGAGGTGGAGTCGATTTGTCAGGTATTAATACAGAAAGACTAGGGGAAGAGTCAGCTCTCTGGCGACTATACTGGGGGGAAAGCGGGCTGCCGCCATCTTGGCTGGAGTAGTTAAGGTTAGTCTCGAACACGGGCAGCTTCTTTACTTCAAGAGGGGTGAGCGGGGACTCATCCGAGGCTGGAGAACATGTGACTGGTGATGGAGGGAACACCAGGAGAGGGGGTCTATGTGGTAGCAGGTTGGGGAAGGGAGCGGGAATGTCACATGCCGTTCCATCTTTTTTCATTTTTTCACTCCTTTTATCTCCATCCCAGCTTTGCTGTCGTCCTATCAGCATGTTTGGATGGTCCATCAGGGCTACGGGTCTCTTGGGCTGTAGAGTTTGTGGCAGCTTTGCAATTGCACAAGTCAAGGGGCTGGAGTCACAAACTTCAGGCTTGGTGACCTGAGGAACAGTTCCAACCTCATCATGTGGGTAGTACTTCATTTCTTCATAAACAGCCTCATTCTGCTCTGGACTGTGAGAGTTTGCCATGCTCAGCGCCCTGCATGTGCTCACCATCTCTATGTAGACGTCCTCATCATCCCGTCCTTGCTGTACAGTCAGTGTGGCCATGTGTGGTCCGTCATCAGAGGATACTCGCTGTACGAGGCCCATAAAGTGTCCACTGCGTGTCAGGCACGCCAGCTTCATGTCTGTAGGGCGCACAGGAGCAGGAGCAGATGAGATCTCCTCGTAGGAGCCTGTGAGCTTGGTGTTGGGGCTGCGTTTGGGTTTGGGAGGAGGAATCTTCTTCATGGTGCTGTAGTCATCGCTGTGAGGACGTGGTTTAGAGAGAGCTGTGGACAGACAAAAGAATTGAGGGGAAACATTAACACAAAGCACAAAAGATCACTGACCGCTTAACTGACCTCTGTGTCCTTTTGACTACTCATCAATATCCTATGGACTTAGACCATCTGTTTTGATTTTATAGCTATGTAGCAGTAAATGGATTTTATAATACTCAATAAACAATTATCCTAATGATTAATAACACTACCTATTGGAATATAAAGAAAAATTAAAGGCATGTGTGATCAAAACCGAGATGAGGTAATGAGGTTCTCTGACATATAAAAACTTTATAAACACTATATAAAAACTTTTCAAAAACAATGAGATTTTATCTTCTTCAATCTTATTTAATCTCATTTCTATTGGTCCAAAATTGCCTTTCTGACCCGACAATAACATGGCATAAAACATTTAAGGTTTTTAGAGTAGTTAAGCCAAGCTAATTTAAGCTTTATGGTTTAAAAAAACCTTTACTCAAATGTATCACTTTACTAGTAAACGACATGCATTTAGCTATTAACTAGGTATAACCAGTAAGTTGGTACTGTATACAGTATGTTGCTGTAACTGGCAGTGTTTGTTTGTGTACATACGGTCACTGGGGGATAACTGGGTAGTCGGCGGGCTTCCTGATGGTGAGACTTGGCCCTCAGCAGGACTGTCCTTAGGAGCAATGCTCAAGCCAGCACTCACTGCCTCATAGGATGCACTCAGACGCGTGTTAGGATCCCTTTTTGGTTTGGGAGGCGGTTGTTTCCTTGGCGACGACAGTCCTCCACTACCCCCGTCTTCACTGCTGTGATTTACAGACTGAAAGGCCGGTTTGATTGATGGTCCAAAGCTGGGGTGTGCCAAGTTGTCTATGACTAGAGGGATAGGCACAGAACTGGAACGGAAGTGCCTGAAAGGACAGCTCCCAGCACGGCCCACAGGGTCATTCCCCCTTAGGCTTTTTTCTACAGGCCTGAGAGAAAGATACAGATGTGCACAGGGAATTAAATCAGAGTAAAACTACTGGTCCACTTTACCTGACTAATTCACCTGACTTCTATTGCAAAACTTACATTTACAGTAGCTATTAGCTATCTGGCTATTGAGAGCCTCTCAGTAAAAGCAGAAATAATGAAATAACACAGAATGTGCTATGGAGCTTAATGTGCAGAAGTGGATGAATGGCTAAATAGCTTATCTGTTGATTAAACACTAAGCAGCTTTTCTTAGCATGATATGCACACTGATTTTTGTCCTTTAATCTGGGGCCTCCATCTGTTTGTCCCTGGGGAAGCTGCATGTTTGGTGTGTAGTAAGGACTTAATATCAAAAAGATTTCCCAATCTGGGTGGCATGAGTCTTAGTTAGCGTAATGATACAGTGAGAAAGAGACATAAAAAGAAAAGGATTATGTGTTCATATGTTTAGTATTTTTTCTTTTGTCCCAAAGTACATTTAAAGAACCTTAAGACGAAATAAATAATACTTTTTATAAACCTAACCCTGGCTTTACCAAGTACGTCTTCAGAATGTACGTTTCTTAAAAATAATTTGTAAAATTATTTAACTTTTCAGTTAAAAAGTGCCAATATAGTGAAACTTGTAATATATTGCTGCCATTGCAGGGCATTTGTTCTCCACTAAGATCTATTGTTTAATATATAGACATAAGTACAGTATTCACAAAACTGTCCCCACAAAACTGAAATCACACAAATGCCTAGAATGTTTTAACGCTGTAGCATTACGATTTTTACCTTATTTGAGCTAAAAGGCACAAATTTCGATCTGGGATAACAATGCCACTGTGCCCACACAACAAGGTCTCTAAATATATGAATTAGTGTGGAAGAATTTGAATGACCTGCCTATCTGGGCCCTGATCTCAACCCCACAGAATGTTAAAAAGGATTAAACCAGGTCTCCTTATTTGACATTAGTCCCCAAGCTCACTTATGCTCTCGTAGATGAATGAGCATAAATTCCTTTAGCCACACAACAATATTTATTGGAAATCCTTCCCGGGAAGAGTAGAGACCTTTACTGCAGCCAACAGGGGCCCAACTGTGGGGATTGTCATTGTCATGGGTCATGAGGGTCATGAGGTTCTGCCAAATACAGCACTCTGTGCCAAGGCCAGAAAGTACAACTTCAAACTGAAGACCCCTTTTCCCATGTCTTAAAGATGTCAAACTCCTGTCTAATCTGTGGATGTCTACAGTAAATCTTCTTTAGCGTTACTTGTTAGTTTCCTTTGACTAGTCCTCTCCTTACCCAGTCACTGACATTTGGTAAATGGCCTTCTCAAGGCAAGAGTTACAGGTATAAAATATTCTTCCAAAGTTTTAATAATGGATGCTCTATAGGATATTAATGGTTTTAAGATAATGTTTTATAGGTAAAAACCCTTTGTGATGTGACAGTGTTTTTACTTTATTCAGCTGTTTTCCAGATGTACTAATTTGCACACATTTCAACTGGTTGCACCAGTACTAATTCAGTGGTTTCATAGTAATGGGGTTGATTGTGTATACAGTGGTGGCCAAACGTATTGAGACAAGGGTTAAGTTCAATGTTTTAATGACATTGTCAAAATTGTAAAATGATGACAATCAATATTATAAAAAAAACAATTTGTTATAAAATGCAATGAAATTGCAATACAGCAATCAATATTTACAATGAATTATTTATTCTTCAAAACCTCCTGGATCCGGCTGGGCACAAAGTCAAAAAGACATCTGCAGTACTTTGGTGTCACCTACTCAATCCCTGCCTGCTTGATTGTTTCCTGAAGATCATGTACAGAAATTTAACACAAAAGTATTTTCACTTATGAATTCCCTAGTTTTAGACATTTGTGCAGAGGTGGACAATATTCAGCTTAGACAGACTAGACATAATCAGTGACATCACTTGTTTTGCGCACATGGAGCAATAACATACACTGTCTTTGAGTAGCATACATACTTTTTATACTTATTTGTAAAAAAAAAAAAAAAATTCTGCACATTGTATTGCTTTTCATTTGGGATATACCATATAAATTTGTGAAGTATAGCCCATAATATGTTTACCAGTTCAGGTACCTACATGTGGACAGTAGGGTGAACACTTACACAAGCCAGTGATTAGATTGTTGATCAGACTATTAGTGCATTCATTTGGAAATGCTATAATAACAACAAAAAATATGTAAACCCTTTGATACACTGTGGTAATTTTATTTGGCCTAATTGCCTGTAATTAGAGTAATAATGTCCTTTTAAAAGAAATAAAAACATACAAAATGATATACAGTAAAAATGATTAATATACTGTAAATAGCTTCTTTTCTAAGCTGCTTTAAGGGTTGATACTGTTATATGACCCAAAAAGTAGTCGAAGTGTCAGTAGTGAACTATTTCTTACTATCAATATTTTTGCTTATGTAAAAGTTAAAACGGGAAGATTGTTATGACAAGAAAATTAGGTGGAGAAGACCTGTCTCTTCGATTTACATGCATCCTAATGTATTTGTTAGTGGCACTTAAACAGTGGTTCACCTTCTCGGTGAGTCATCCTCTATTCCCACAGGTTCAGGTCTCTCCCCCAGTGGTGGAGTGATGGCATGGCCTCTCAGACGATCATTTTCTCGTGCGATATCTGCCGCGTTCTGGATGACCAGACTGTCGTAAGCACGAAGGCCCAAGTCTTCTGCTCCCTGGAGAAACCGTTGTATGCTGCACTGTTCTCTTTGCTGATAGCTCAGCTTGCCGCGCACACGGTGCCTTACCAGCCAGCCACGTGCCACTGTCATATACATGTACAAAGTCATGCACTTAAGAGATTAAAACACAAAAACAGACTGTGAAGGCTACAGTGCAGTATAATTACCTTTCTGACAGGTAAGTATCTTCTTGTGAAGTTGATGGCAGCGATCGTTCAGGTGGTCAGCCTGCCAGTACCTCAGGAACACTTTGCTGCTTCCCAACTGAGCGCGAGACAGACGTAATTTAGAGTTAGCCATGGACGTTAAAATCAGGTGTGCTGAAAGCGTGCATACTCACCTGCCATCCCTGGAGCTTACAGTGCTGGAGAACATGGCGGCATTTCTCTTCAGAGGACATCATCTTCCCATGTGTGAGTGTGGTGTCCACCAGTTCCCGATATCTGCAGCACAGGAGGGAAATACAAGAACACACCTGTTTATTACCAGTGCTGGGGGACGTTACTTTTTAAAGTAACTAATTACATTACAAAATTACTGTCATTAAAAAGCAATCAGTTACATTACAGCGTTACTTTCTGATAAAAGTACTTTTCCATTGCAGAAAATGAAAACTTCTTTGCGATTCCTGACGCTTGTTGTTTTAGTCAAGAGTTTTAGTGCTGTGATTAGGTTTCCATCTTTCTGCGCGTCGGTTCTCGCATAGTCCATAATCGCATAGGTGAGATAGGGGTATAACAGCAGGAATAACAGAGGGGGGGGAGGGTTATCGGGGACTGGGCTTGTAGGACGACTTTCACACATTGGAAATGACTGCGCTCTGGCTCACGGATTACATAAATTGTCTGAATAACGGATTACATAAAAAAATAAATAACTAAATAACTTAAAGTACTTAACTGGCGGACCTAACGCGTTAGATTACTTGTTACATCAAAAAAGTAACTTTGTAACCCGTTACACCCAACACTGTTTATTACTGGTAGCTGATGTTGTTAAAATTTGGTAATTAATTTTAAGGCATATTATTATGACTAAGAGTTATGGTCACTCTCTGTGGCTCAGTGGTAGACTGCCATGAGTGACTGGATGCTTGGCATCCTTAGCTGTCAGTGAAGCTGCCCCCCTTAACCCTCTGGACCTGTCTGACACATCCTAGTACCCTGCTTCTGGATGGAGACCTCAATGCATCGAGACCCTGTGTGGTCTGCTTGGGATACGTGTTGTGACTGGGGATGGTTCCACTTGACCATGAACATGGTCTTGAACTCAGCTGATGCAGACAGCTGTTCTCTGATGACTTGTGACTACAGCCTCTCAATAGTTTAGGACTGAAATTCCCACAAAACAGTTTTGGACCTGAGCCTCCAACAACGAAAGTGGACTCCATATTAACTTAAACACATTTCCTCCTATACTGAACTTCCAGCCTCCTAACACTCAGTGTGACTGCAATTCAATTCTTGCTATCTGATATTACCCAAATGAGAATAGGTTCCCTTCTCAAGTGTTTCCACTCAAGGTTTCTTCCTATTGCCATCTCAGGGAGTTTTTCCTTGCCACCCTGGCCCTCGACTTGCTCAACAGGGACAATCTGATAATTATTATTTATACTGTATTTCCTCACTCTTTTCAAAATCATTTCCATATTATTATTTTTTTATTCTGTAAAGCTGCTTTGCAACAATGACAGATGTTAAAAGTGCCATATGATTTAAACTGAATTGAACTGAATTATGTGGAAGGGATAGTCCGCTGTGGCAACTCCTTGATTAAATCAGCCATAAGACCAATAACAATTTACTTACAATAACTACTATGAGTTTTTTGGGTAATTAGTTTTTCAAAAGTAGTGGAACTAATCGGAAAGGAACAAACTGTACAGTTCTTATGGAAGTGAAGGATACAAGTGTACACTCATCAAGGATCCTGAAGGTTTAATAGACTGAATTCAGAACTTAGTTGAAGCTAGTTGTTTTCAATCACAATATCTAAAAAACCACAACGTGTTTCATCAACCCCTTAAAGCATATGGCATGTTTGTCCATTTGATGGATTTTGTTTTTAATACTTTTTTTGTCCTTACAACAAATACTGTTTCTAATACAATGTTTTTTTCAGTTACATCTGTCACTTATATTAAATGCTTCATCAGTTCTTCTGAGCAACAATAGAAAGCTCTTAACAGTAATAAAATGTAAAAACAACCCAACCCTCAATATGATGTGACCTCCTGCTTAAAAAAAGAAAAAAAAAGTGCAAAAAACATTTCCATTACAATTGGCCTGGCCTTTCTCTCACCGTCTGCCTCTGCACCAGCTCTCTCACCCTGTCTGGCCGGCTGCGGCCTTATTGTAATGCTAACACGCTCACATTCTCTCTCACAAACATGCACACGTTTGCATTTAAACGAAAACAAGCTTGCAAACTTGGAACGATGTCACGCAGCAAGCCACTCACAAACAACAGGTCATGTTTAAACAAATGGCAACTCTATAGATTAGGATAAAAGGAAAAACTAAATGCATGACTCCATCTGTCTCTATGTATTCAACATGAAAAAAAAAAACAGCATCAGTACTCTGGTAAGTTCCACGCTTGAACTACTAGACATTGAATTCGGATTTCACACAGACAGTAATAGAAAATGGTAGTAGACACGCCGCAGACGTGCTAGTGTTGCAGCTTGGTAGTAACAGCATTGGAGTCCCGTGGCAATAATACTAAGCTAATGTATTTAATGTGAAATTTCATAACTGACCATTAAACCATTTTGACCTTTCGGAAGGAAAACACCCGTATGCCTATCAGATAACAATCTGCTTTATTTCATACAGTCACATCAACAGCCATTATCACAGAACAATCTGAACTATGCTATTTTCAGTCTCAAAACAATCACAGTCACACGACCCTCTGGGTTATTTAATCCAGGGTCAACATGGGCTTAGACGGAAGACGGGCCAACAATGTGTCTGACGTGGTCTGTCTGTCCGTCCTCCTCATTACTCTTTGTCCCTCAATGCCTGTCTCCTTAAATTTTCCAGTCTGTCACTTTCGCTTTCTCTCCCTCTCCTGCTCTATCACAGTCTCTCGGCTGAAAGATTCATGATGTTTACAACAAAGTAGTGGAAATTTCCAGCGTAATGTGACCCAGAATTGTCCTGATTCATTATCTCACTGGAATTTTATCGTAATCCTTTTATCCATCACATACAAAAAGTGAGACTGAGAGACAGATACTGCTACTGGACACCCAGTGAACAAACCCACCAAATCAGCAGAGACGATCAAAAGTAGGAAAGATTTAAAAAAAAAAAACTAGAAAATTTTTTTTACTAAAATTATAAATAAAGTGAACATAACCTCAGTCAACCTAAAGTCAACAGAACGTGCAAAAAACCTAGGGCTGAAAATAATATGAGGAAGATAAAAAGCCGGAGGAAATAAAATTGAAGTGACATTAAAGAGAGAAATGTTATAGACCTGGAAAGAAAAGTCTGCAGGCTGTACAGTGAGATGTCACTGTGACACAGGAATGGGGCGACGTGCTCCTGGAGGATGATGAGAGCAGAGTCACACTGTACCTAAGCTGACAGAAAGAATGAAGTGATCCTCTCGTACCCTCACAAGAGGGAACATGGGGCTTTTACTGCAATTACAACTCTACCAGACCGTTTTATGCGTTACCTCTCCTAAGCTTCAGGTCATTTCATCACTTTCTTTCTTATGCCTTTGTCCCTCAGATCAGTCTGACCTCTCGCAGTCAGAGGCTCCCCAAGCACATCCATTTCCTGGCCAATCACTGATACCCGGCAAACGAGCTGTTGCGGTTGAGCCCTTCACACCATTACTCATAGTGCCTTCCCACCCACCCTATACATACACCCACACACCCACACATCCACACACCCACACGCTGTGCCTCGCTCCAGCTAAACTTCTAAATCTATCACACCAGGAAGAAAAAAGTGAACTCTAAATGCAGCTGCCTCTTGGTGCCACCTGACCTCACGTGACCTGGATCACTGGAATCTAACTAAATGTCTAATAGTGTGTCCTCTCTGCTGAGTGCATGGAAACGTGTGCAGGTCATCGGCTGAGAGGCTTAATGTACAGTCGCTCAATCTGCAGCCATTCACTTCCTCTCATCCTGTGCATTAGTCTTATGTACCCTCACAAAGCAAAGAGCGGGCGCCGGCTAGGAGACAACATGCTGGGTAAAGTCTACAAGATACAAAGAAATCTTTGAGCTGCCAAGTAAAAGCAGCTGACACTAAAATATCGAGACCTAACTGATTATACAGGGTGTCCCAAAAGTCTCCATACATAGGGGAAATTACTCTTATTTTACAGAAAAAACATTCTTTATGCATGTAATTGCTTATGATTTTATATATATATATATGGAGACTTTGGGACACCTTGTATTATTATTTTACATTTGGGTATTATTATCAATATGCGATCCTCTTGAATTATTGATATTAGCATTTCTTTAACACTGTGCACTGTTTTATTAAATTAAACAAATCATAAAATTCTAATTAATAATTATTTAAAATAATAAAAATAACATTCTTATGTTTTGCCTCCTTGGTAGTAATAGTAACCAAACTAGTAGCAGCGGTAGTAGTAATGGAAATAGGACTAACATTGGTAGAGTAGAAGCAGTAACAGTAGAAGTAGTAGTTCTAGCAATAGTACTAGTAGTATTAGAAGTAGTATTAGTAGTAGTGAAATAGTGGTAGTGGTATTAGGAGTAACAGTAGGAGTACTTGTTCCAGCAATATTATTAGTAGTATTAATAGTATCAGAAGATCAATAGTAGTAGTGGTTGTAGAAAGAGTAGTAGTAATACCAGTAGTAGTAGTTAGTAGAAATATCACTAGTAATAGTATCAATAAAGTAGTAAGTAGTAAAGTAGTATTAATGGCAGTAGAGGTAGTGGGAGTAATAGGAATAGTAGCAGGAGCACTACTCGTAATAGTAGCCATGGTAGTAGTGCTAATAGCAACAGAAACAGTAGCAGTAATGTTTATCTGAAAAGAGTATCCAGGTATCTGGAAATGTACGGCAGTAACAGTACATAAACAATAAGAACAAAAGTAGTACTCAGAAAAGTAGCCTACATAAGTAGCGTTTAAGCAAAAGCCCTGAATGATGCACACTACATTCCCAGAAGAATGTGGGGTAAAAGAAACCTGTCCCGTGATGCGGCACAAAGCAGAACAAAACAACACTACTTCTTTATTTCTACTGCATCTCAGGACTGAGATTTCTGAATGAGTTGTGTGTTAAATTATACTTACAGTACATAAAGTCAGAGCTATTTACATCACATTCGTTTTTAATGTCTTCTTTTCTCAAAATGTAGCAAACAAAGAAGAAGAAAATGTTAACACTGCTTAGTGGTTGACACTATTAAGTACTGACAAATATATACTTTATATGTTATGTTAATAATGCATTGGGTCATATAAAAATCTGTCGGGAATATTTAGTTAAGACCTAAGTCATGAGACATTATAACACTGAGGTCACTTTAACTACGTTATTCACTGATTTTAATAAAATTCTAATTTGCTGGTGACATTCATTCGGAGGCTACATTTACCGCAGCAAGCACTTGTACAATCACACACTACTTAATTCCACCGAAATGAAATGTTTTGTAGCCGAGTATAATAAAAGAGTCACTATGTAAGTAAAGTTGATTTAAAACAGATGCATGGCAATAATTAGAGGACTCATCTCCAGGTCGTAGCGTACCTGGTGAGGAAGCCGGTGAAGGGCATGCGCACTGGGTAGCCGTAGCGGATCATGTGCACCATCTCAAGAACTCCAACATACTGCAGTTGAGCGGACACCAGGGTGCTGTCGAAGGCGTCGGCCTGGCTCGAGCTGTTGGGTCTCACGCAATGCACAAAGTGAGGAGTGCACAGCTGGAGCTTACTGCTGATCTCTGATAAAGAGTTCTGCATGCGGGGGGAAGAAAGAAACAGAGAAAGATAGAATGACAGCTGTGAGTCTGTGTTTGAAATACAACATGATACTTAATGCATCCATGGTGTCTTACAAGACTTTGTTTAACCTCCATTTGGCTGCAGTGTTAATCATACATCATCATGCAAACCATGTGACAGCACTTTTTTTTGCAGAATGATGATGTCATGGGTTTGAGTCAACATTGCTGCTCGTCATCTGAACATCTGACACATTGATGGACGTCATGCAACAAAGAAGTGATACAGGAAGGCAAGCAAAGATGTAGCAGGCTTAGCACACAAACACACTGCCATTCATCCAGACAAACAAACAACCGCAACCACATCGACAACAACAGTTACAGACATCTTACTCATGCAGGGCAACAGTCATGAAACACATTGACCTGACATCATTTATACGTGTTTGAAGAGTTTATTTGTTTTTCGATAATCCCTACTTGTACTTTCAAGCACTTAAACAACAAACAAAATGTCATGTCTTAATGAGCTACAGTTTGTTTGTTTGCTTGTTTGTTTTTTGCAGCAAGCCATGAAAGAAGCAGCAGAACTCTGTATGCCTGGCACACACCCGCTTTTGCGTCATCGCTGATATAAAGACCAAAAGGTTCTCTTGCATATGTGTTGCTGTAATGGAAATGAGATCATTTGGAGAGAGTGTGTGTGTATGTGTATCTGTGTATGTGCTAATAATGTGACGTAGTCTTATTAAGTGGGTGTGTTCTCTACAACATGCTCGAAAAATACAAAGAGCTCTTTGCCTGGGAAAAGGGCAGAATGTGTGTGTGTGTGTGTGTGTGTTGACATCAGACTGCAGTAAGGGCCCACTCTGTAATGGTGTGTATGTGTGACGCTACACAATAACGGTTGTTTACTGCTCATTCATATGGCTCCCACTAGCATGTAAAACCACAAACTTGTTCTCTCACCCACATACAGCCAACAACACCGACAGAAAAACCTTACTTACTGCCCACAAACGGCCACGAGCTTCACAATTGGCCAAAAAAACAACACACTACTGCCACAGCCGGAAACTACTTCTATAGCTTTAAAAAGATCACGCTAGGATACGAAACCACATACTCATTCTCCCTCCTACGCATGCACCCACACACAGACACACTCTCAGTCCGAAAACTCTCACCACCCACAAACCGCACTGCTAAGCCCACAAGACCGATACTAGAAACGAACACAAGCTGAATGTCAGAAAGCTGGCCTCTCTGGTTGCGAGTAAATTACATAATGATGTTCATACTGAAGTTATATTTAGATAGTCAGCAGTCCGTTTTCTAATTCATAAAATGAATTACGTGAGCTATATCGTTGCTGGATTTAGAAATGTTCGTCTTTGCACCGAAAGCACCGTTTGATGGTCCCGTGTATACAGATCAGATGGGCTGCTGTAGAAAAACATGATGGAAATCTCACCCGCAGTTGCACGGCCACAGTGACGGGGCCACAGCGCTCCAGCCTCTGCATGAATGATGTGGCGCCTTTCTTCTTCATGAGCTGCAGGGAGGAGAATGAGACAGTACAATGTCACGACACACATAAGAGTAAACATCACACCTACAGTATATATGCTCTTTGAACATCTAAAGAAAGGCATGACGGGGGACAAGAATAGAGCCTCAGATTAATAACGTTGGAGTGGAATGAATAAGATAACCCATAAACTCTCTCCCGTCTCTCTTTCTCACAGACACTGTAAAGAATGAAACCTTTACAAGAAAGTTAAAAGTGATATTTTGACATGACCTAACACAAACTAAGGGACATTACCGAACCATTATTTTACCTGTACATCCAAGAGTGTTTTATTACTTTTACACCAAAGTGTTAATTTAATGTATTAAATGCCACAATAAATGGCGCAATTATTGTTGACACATTAAACGGGGTATGGGTACCTCAATGGTGTAATTGGAGGATCCCAGGTTCAAGTCCTACCACCACTGTTGGCCCCTTGACCAAGGCCCTTAACCCTTAACAGCTCAGATTTATACACTAAATAAAAATGAAAATCACTCTGGATGTGAGTGATGAACATTCCATTAACAAAGTTATCACTTACATTACAGCAGCTATAAAAGTCGCTCCCTTACCCTTACATTTTCCCCCCCATGACTTGAAATTTTCCAAATGGGGGACAGTGTTCTAAAACTTAGGTAGCTTCAGCACTGTTGTCACTGGAGGCTCCTTCCACAAACTGCTTCCACAACATTAGTGACAAACTGTACATTACCGTATATGCCACCTTCCAGGCTGCTGCTGGTATTTGTATACCTACTATAAAAAGTGACTCTGTTAGCTTTTTATTTAGCTTTAGCTTTTAAATGGCTAGCACTGACACTGAAGCGCTCTTAATGCAGCATCTTAGAAAACCTCATGGCCTCAATGTTCTTGAAAGCTTCTTCACAGTATCTCACATAAATGCCATTAGCTGAATTAACCCAGACCGCTCGTTTCTGCCGTCTATTAGGCCTCTGGAGAAAAACAGCATGATGGTACTTCACATTGGCGTTCCCATGGCACTGCGAAAGCATAACTATTGCTTATGTAAGTGTGAGACGGTGGGTTGTTTTTCATGCAGTGGAGGGTTAAAAGGTGAGCTACCGGCTTGTGCACTGAATGCCTTACATAAGCCTGAGCCAGCTAGACGGCTCAACTGTGCAGTTTAGACAGAGCTCACTCACTCATGGGCTAGTGGCCCTATATAACGTTCCAATATACTAAACTCGACAGAAATAAATCGAGTACACAAGTCATTAGAAAGAGAACAATAGAAATTCATTTGTTCTGATGTCCAAGTGAAATGAAATATATGGAGAAAAAGACTAGGACAACTAGAGGACAAGCTCGGTTGGTAAGATGTGTGTGTTATGAATGGGCTGTTAACTGCCATAGGGAAAGAGATCAATAAGAGCTATCCATGTGTATGTGGGGTAACAAGGTCTAATTTAGGCCATTTCCCATTGCCCGCTCGATAAGCTAAAAATACTGGGAAGCGCCACAGCACTAGAAAGGCGCCACCCGCTCTTCAGCGCCAAACCTGCTTATCGGCTTATACCGGCTTGTTTGTTAATGGCTTATGTGTGTTTGCCTGTGTGTTTTGTACCACAGCTCTCTAATAATATAATCCATCAGCATGGAATCCCACGTACTGCTTGTCGAAGTTACGGATTTCCTCAAATCTGAAGCAGTGCTATTAGAGCTGCTATTTTAAGTGGTGATTTGTAAGTCGGTCTGGATAAGAGCGTCTGCCAAATGCCTAGATGTAAATGTAAACGATTTACTCAATAAAGCATGTTTAATAATCTTCTGAGAAACAAAATAAAAGTACCTTTTTGAGCTCCAAATATTTCTGTGCATCTTTGGGCATGCCGGCTGAGCTCGGCATATGTAGGAGCAGAGCGCCTCTGGACCTGCGCAGCTGTAGCCGCTGGTTTGGAGGCACCAGGGAGCCTGTCTGCGTCAGCTTACACTGGAACATTTGATGGATGAGCACGTTCTCACTGGCTGCTCCAAGAGACCAGTGAAAGAGAGAGGGTTGTTAAAGGAAAAAGAAAACAAACATGGGGTTACGCGACTTTGGAGCCCCGTTCTGCCAGGCGCCAGTGATAATTGACTCCAATCATTACTGAGCGCACACACACACGCACATGCAATTACACACACACACTCAAACACATCTGACAAGTTATATAAATCATAATAAAATGACTCTTGGGCCCAAAGAAAGAAAGAGCGTGAAGAAAAGGAAACTGAATGGCTGGTGTTTTACCTTTTTGGAAATGTCTGGATTTCTAAAACTTGACTGGAAGTAGAATGCAGGGTTTATATAGTAGTGGTACCTTGGAATATGAATTTTATCTGTCTTGGAGGTGAGTTCTTAAGGTGAAATTTTGTATTGCAAAACACATTTTCCAATAGGAAATAATGTAAATGGAAATAATCTGTTCCAGCCACAAAAAAATATTACCGATGTTACCAATTAAAAAATCTATTCATTTAGAAAAGACATGTAAATGAAGTCAAGTATAAAATAAATAAACATTAAACCTTACTTAACCTTAATTTATGATTGCTCTTGGCATCATCTGCTTTAAAAACTAAACTTAAAGTGGCTCTGTGTTCTTTTTGCTACCGTCTTTGCTAATATTCTTGGGACCCATGGTGTTATGTCTTCACTAAAGTTTGGACGCATGCAAAAAAAACCCCACATATGTAAACTCGATTTGTTTGGCTTTCCACTGACACAAACAAGTTTTGATCGGCGACCAGAAGTACACAC
>JAOVVB010000049.1:9890614-9905516 GCA_028570985.1 Heterobranchus longifilis
TTCCTCCCACAGTCCAAAGACATGTAGATTAGGCTAACTGGTGTTCCCAAATTGCCCGTAGTGTGTGAATGGGTGTGTGAGTGTGTGTATCTGTGTGCCCTGCGATGGGTTGGCACTTGCCATTTCATTACATATGGGGTCAGTATTGTGTGATATAGAGAGACATATCCTTTTTTTTTTTTTTTGCACAACCTACGGAATATTGCATTTTCATTTAACCAACTATACAAACATGACTGAGCAAAAGTAAAAATTAAATTAGGAGAAATTAAATTCAAGGAATTAAAATAGCTCACATAGGCAGGGAAATAGCACAGAATCCTAAGATCATGTGTTTTTAATTGTCTTTATTTTAGGCTGTTTCTGTGACTAAAAAATAATAATAATAATATATGCATGTTGTGTGTTTTACATTTTTACAACGTCATTATCATATCCTGGTAGCAGTAAAGTGCATTAAAAGTCATGATAACTTTGTTTCTGAACGACATATCTGAAAACCCAAGTGCACAGTTTGATGTGTGAAGTCTCTCCCATCGACACACACTGGCAGGACTTCCATATAAGCATTTCTTTGTTTTTTTTAAAGAAGTTTCACCGTTTGAAATTGTGTTTCTCCACGGGGCATTTGCGACCATCAGTACACCTTCTTATTCTTTTTATGGTAATTCGTTGCTCAGTACACTGCTCTCGCGGTAGCAGAATAAACAGGTACAGGAGCGATGGCACGAGAGGGAACTGTCCGCTACTAGTTAATCGAGTGACATGGTTCTGCTTGATGGAGTCGAGTGGCCCGTCGAGTGGTTGACTATACTTGAGTGGCCCACCCAAGTACTCTATGTGTGGGGAACACTGATTATAGTTTCTATATTAACAGCTTGTTTACAGAGACCTGTATAAGAGACCTGCCACATAACATGGATTTTAAAAAGAGCTGTTATGTAACAAGGAAAGTGTCCATCATTGATATGGTGACGTCTTGTGTAAGCAATATTTATGGTAGAAGTCTCAGGGTTCAACAGTTTATAAATGTCAGGAATCTCTCTGCCAATCTTTCGGATAGTCCTGAAGACAAATCACTCTGCACTTTCCCGTTTCTGGGTAATATGACAAGCTGCAGGGATTTTGTTGTCTATTAACTTTAAGAGAGAAAAAAAATATGGATGGTGAGGGAATGACAGTTTATGATTGCTACTGTAAAACAACTAGGACACACACACACACACACACACACACACTACAAGCAATTTGGGAATGGCAATTATCCTAATCTGCATGTCTTTGGACTGTGGGAGGAAACCGGTGTACCCAGAGGAAACCCACAAAGCACAGGGAGAACATGCAAACTCTACGTACACAGACTTGAGACGGGAATTAAACCCTCAACCCTGGAGGTGCAAGTCCACAGCGCTAAACACTACGCCACCGTGCCGCCCTATTGTGTTTTAACCCTTACATAATTTATGATCATCTACATAACAACTCACGCATACAAAATAACAATATATCATTATACTGTATGCAGTAACTATGTTACAACGTTAATAAACTGTCCTATCAAGCTAAGCAGTTACAAAGAGTTGTTATCCCCATTTTTCTATTTTTAAAAATATAATTTTATATCTGTTGATTCAAATCACATGTATCTGGCTGGTTATCCACAAATTTTCACTTCATTTACTCTTTATTTTGACAAGAACTGATGTCTATTTCCTTTTCAAAACACATAAGAGAACACTGGCGAAAATAAACCATAGCGCCAGTTATAATTAACAGACAAACAAACGGCACTTGGTGGCGATCGTGAAGATTTGCTAATAATTATACCCTTAAAGAGCTTACAGTAATTAGGAGGATTTAATAAGCATAAAAAGTGAGGCATGGTGGCTTAGTGATTAGCACTGTTGCCTCACACCTCCTGGGATGGGAGTGTGAATCTCGTTGCTGGTGGGTCTGCATGTTCCCCTCGTGCTCAGTGGAATTCTTCTGGATACTCCGTTTCACTTCCACAGTCTAAAGACGGCGCCATAGGTAGATAAAGACTGCATTTCAAGATTATATGTAATGTACTGTGTGAATGTGTCATAAATGTAAGTGCGCCTTTGCCCTGAAATGGACTGGCACTCCATCCTGGGTGTCTCTTCCCCTCCTGACCCTACACAGGATAAGAGGTATGGAAAATAAATGAATGAATGAAAAAGCATGACTAGAATATGATTCACAGTCTCTATTAGCAGATGCCCATGGCCAGTTGTTCCTGCAGCTGTTGGTTTAACTATGCAAGGCTTTTAGACTAATCCCTACATAATGCATAATGCAAGGTTTTTCTTACTTAATGGCATGCTTCTTATATCGTGCATGTTGCAAAGTTACCAACGTAACGTCACCAAAAAAAAAAAATTCAGAGCCCTCTTAGCTCTATCTGTCCTGAGAGAATTGAAAATAACTCTTCTACTCCACCCTGCAACCTCATGGGCAGAAATAGCTGGCTTGGTTAAACGAATTTTTCCTGCTTCATCGCTCAGGAAGGGCGTGTGGCTGTCCAGTCCTGCTTTCTACACACGGAATATTAGCTTTGACTAGGCTATAATCAGTGTGAAGGATGACTTAATACCCAGAGGCTAATGGCTGAGCCTGCGACTCTATGCCTTGCTGGAAATTAATTTTGCTGCTTTTTTTTCACCAGCTGGGGAGTCCTTGCAGGCACACGCCCACACACAAACAAAATAATATAATAAGATCTGCAGCATGGTAGACACTAGATCTTGAACTTGGAGTGTAATGTATGAAAACAGATGGGTCCCAAATGCCGTATGAACGAGAAGCCAAAAAAAGAAAGAAAAAAGAAACTGTATGTATCTGACATACAGTTGTAAGTCTGACATTTATCATGTTTTATACACACTATACACACACCATAATCATTTTCACGATTCGGGACACAGTGCCTCAAGCCTCACCCTCTTTATCATCGTGGCGTATGATGGCGTCCTGGAGGATGTCAGAGACGGAGAAGCTGATGGATTGTTTCTTGCGCTGACTGCTCAGAGGTTTCTGGGTCCGTTCACGCTCGTAGTATGCACACAGCTGATCACAACGCATCCTCCGCACCAGCCTCTGCCTTTGCCCCAGAGGTAAAGACTCCAGCAGGCACTGGTCTATCTCCATGTTTTGCCTGAAGGCATTACATAGCTGGAAACAACCTGAGAACAAGACGAACAGGAAAAGATGTTACAATTAAGACTCGGGATATTAGTATGTAAAACAAATTTTCCTAAGTCACCCATGCCTCTTAAATACTTGGTCTCATAACGTGGGAGAATTAGCCTGCAGTCTTGCCTAAACCAGTGCCTATGTACACACACCCCAGAACTGAAAAGGACCGTCATCTTCCTGGAAAACACTTCAAATGATCCCAGTATGAATTCAACCAGCTCACCAGTAAACAAGCTCTACAAGCCACTAGACAAAACATGTCTAACAAAACATGAGCTTAGTATTATAAGGATCTGTCTGGGTGAATTGAACTGATTATACTATAGTCACAAACCGCACTGGTTAAGAACAACCTCTAGTCTTGAATATCTTCTGTTATTTACATCATTAATTCTCAACACCATTCCTTCCGTCAGTGCTCTAAACAAGTAGTTTAGACTACTTTATGGCTTTCTTCAACTATTCTACCATGGTTGTTTTAGGTTTCACAGCTTTCACCCACACACTGAGTCACTGCGCTGTATGAAAGAAATAAAATGAAAGAAATGTCATTGCCAACCCAGTTACCCACTTGTGCAGAGATCATAATCATGTAGCACTGTCACTGCTACCAGTTACTTATTTATTAACAGTTGATAAATTGTTTATTGAGCTGAGCAAGATGTCAAGCGCCAAAACTCGTGAGGGTCAAGTAAAGTACAGGGTCCCATTAAACCCAGCTTAAGCAACAATTTGGATTTTAAACACTGTTTAGTTGTCCGAGAGGAAAAAAAAAAAAGAGAACGAACTACTAAAGTTTTCAGAACTTAAAAACTTTCAATACTGTATGTATTTGCATTTTTGTAGAGCTACTTTCGTGACGGGGATGTTAAAAGTGCTATATACATAAAACCGACATAAATTGAATGAGAAAAAGTGTGACATGGTGTCGTAGTGATTAGCACTGTGGCCTCGCACTTCCTCCTCCTCAAGGGTTCTACTGTATGTGTGTGGAGTTTTCATGTTCCTAATGAGTTTCCTCCAGGCACTCAGGTTTGTCTAAAGACATTTAGGGCTAATCTCTTTGCCAGTGAGTAAAGTGTTTAAGTGTCTGTGTGCTTGTGTGCCCTGCGATGGATTAGCAACCTGTCCAGGGTGAACTCTGCCTCGAGTCCCCTGTCCATAGGCTCCATGCCTCCTGCAACCCTGTACAGGATAGACGGTATAGAGAATGAGTGACTGAGAGAGTGAGAAATCGCACTAGAGAGTATCATGGTCAGTAGATTCCCTGTGCAGTTCGAGCACTCCAATATGAAAAATGGCAATTGCTTTTAATCGTTAAAAATTAAAACACACCATGTTGCATGTTTCTTTTTTTTTTCTGTACACCCGGACAAATGCTGTGTAGCGGAAACACTCATGAAGTCAAAGAAACACGCATGCGCATAACGCTGACAACTGCTTATATTCACAACACAGCTGTGTAAAATGGAGGATGATATAACTCAAGGTGACCTGTTATACAATTTGACGTAAAAAAGGCCACTTCCGGTTGTGGGTGTACTTCGGTTTTAGGAAAAATGATACACGTAAACCATTAGCGAAGAAAACATGAAGAGAGTGATGTGCTAAATCTGTCAAAGGGAGTATGCATACTATGGTTAAACACTAGTCGGCCTACAATGACAATGTACGTCTGCTTCGACAGCTGTGTTGTGTTTGTAACGGTAATATACTCGGTAATCCTAGTAATCCTAGTTGATGCAGGGATGTGTAATGTACTCTGGGTGTTGTAAAAGTGATGGATGGCAGGACTGATTTTCAGGAAGCAAAAGTGCAAGAAGCATTGTAAATGTGCAGTTAAACCAATTATTAATCCATCATCGATTGGTTTACTCAAACTGTTTATCCATTATGGAACGGTTACCGTCTCCCATCACTAGTCGGGACACATGGAACGGCAAGATGTGAAGAAATTTAGGGAGAGAAGAAAGTCAACGATTTTTCTAGGGTGTCTCTTTCATTCTTCAAGCAAAGATGTCTCACTCTCAACACATTATAAGATTGATATTGTGACTAAGCACATCCAACACACTTCTGGACGTGTCCTGGAAACAAAGCAAAAAGCTTAATTTAAAAAGCTGAGTTTAAAGATACAGTATTATACTCATTACAAGTTCAGTCTAGCCCAAGTAAAAAAATAAAAAATAAAACTCCATTCCCAGTTAAATCTACATTTTCATCTTGATGAATAATTGAAACTTGTAATGCCTGAGATGTACTGACTGCTTAGCGACTCATCTGCAGCAATCACAAGGCTGCTCGGTCATTCCCTTTCAGCTTATATACCTCTCCTACTGAGCTGATCTGCCACGTAGTACATTATAAACCCATCACCTCACCCAGACAGCGAGCAAGAGAAAGAGAGAGAGAGAGAGAGAGAGAGAGAGAGAGAGTGAAAAGACGACAGAAAGATGGACAGAAACAGTGCACACCTGCAAGAAAATAATGGGTTGGAGAAAGTTTGGGTTGGAGAGGTTTGACCTTGGTGGGCCAAATGAGTCATCACAATGTGCACATCCATCAGCTTTCCTTAGGCCGGGCTTTAAAAAAAAAAAAGTTTTCTTTATGAGCAAGTTGTCTGAACTAACAGACACTGCGTTCCTTCTCCATGGCTGTGTGCAGACTTGTAATTACTGAGATAATTCAGGTCACTGGAAGCCCTTCAGCCAGGGGAACCGTGGCTTCAAAAGTCTGCCTTTGTAGATAAATTAGGCGTCTCTCTCTACTTTAAACCCTCTCCTTTACTCACATCGCCTTTCCACTCGTGTGTCTCGCTCTCCCTCTCTCTGATTCAGCGGCTTGCTGCCAGCGCATAAGCCATAAAACTACTGGCAACACTGTGGACATTAAAGCCCAAGCAAGCCTTCTGTCATTCATACTCTTTTCTTTTCAATATGTTGTTTTTTTTTCTTTTTTCAAAGCGGATTCACCTTTTTATAGTTAGCTATGGAGAAGGATATGAGAGCTGTGTTGATTAGTCATGCCCAAAATGAGGCGAGTATTTTTTTTTTTGCCTAATCGAGAACATTGACATTATCTTATCAAGCATTCAAAGCCTGTCAGCCGGACTTCTCTTCAAATCCACGAAATGAATCTGTAAACACCCGAGCCGTGGAGTGTTGTTCAATGTGCTCGTAACAGACAATGTGATCTAATATGGTGTGGAGGGCACTTTATTACTGTGAGTAAATTGAGACCTTTAAGTAATCCAATTTCGCCCCTGCACGGCCATAAACCTCCTTTATGTACTGATCTGATATATGGCTTGTGCTTTCTTTAAATGTGATAAACCAGGTGCTAAACTTTACAGCTCAGTTGTCTGACCCCAAGTCCTGGACCACTACAGCCAAAGTTAGTGATTTTTTTTGTTGTTGTTGTTGTTGTTCAAAACACCTGATTTAGTCAAATATAAGCTTTTACATGGATGAGCTTGAACATACAGAACAAATCCAATGTCTGAGATAAATAAAATAGAGAGAAATAGAAAGAAGAAACCATACCCAAATTATGCTCACAGTTTCAAAAAAGCCTCAAGGCAGAAACAACACTTGCTCTATATTTAGTATCATGTTTGCCATAAAATTAAATCTTAAAATTCTTTACACTGATAGTTTTACACTATATACATTTAGCATAAGTGTAAGATCGGAATTTATCCAGATTTACAATCAAATTCCCATTCAATCGATCATCTGCCTTGTGATGTCCAGGACAAGAGTTTGTGCAAACATTATGGATGTATGGATTGATTGGAAAAAGCACTTTAGATTTATTTAAAAAAAAAAAATAAATAAAGAACTATAGTAATTAGAGGCTGCACAACTAATCATTCAAAGTTATTCATTAATTAATTAATTAATCATCTTGATCACGATTTTGGCTTCCCACAATTAAATGAACATGATCAACCAATGTTGAAAATGAGTGCTCAGCGCCAGCAGAACACAAAGCAAAAATATGACACTTGAATAATGGGCAAATTAAAGAGCTCATATATAAGTGAGAAACACTCACAAGGATTTACAAAAGCTGCATACTGTATATACAGTAAATCAAACAGCCATGCATTGCACAAATGCTCATTTATTTAAGAGTGCTACTGCGGGAATAAAAAAAAAGAAAAGAGTAAAAAAATGCTTAGTGCATGCATTTTTCTCAAAACTCCAAGAGCACCCACAAGACAAAACGTGAAAGTGCAATAAAAAAATTTTTTGTCACTAAAATCGATGAAGAGTTGTGATAAATAATCCCGATTTCAATATTGATCAAAATAATCACTATAATCATTTTGGTCCTAGTAGTACTAAAATATGCTATCTTATAAGACATACTGTAGTACAGTATTAACAGATTAGTATTAAAATAAGAATCCAGTGCATCTGAGTATAGCAAAGCAATACCAGTTCCTGAGACAACGTTCGGACCAAAACGTCTTTCGAATAATAACAAATCCATCCACACTTCTCCCAAAGTGACTGCCTCCACCTGCTGGATCCGGCAAATCTTGATAAGGTCACACGTCATGATAAGGTCAAACCATTGCTGTACTCTGTAGCTCACTGCCGGCCTGATTTTCCATCTCTGAGACAGAAAGCTGAACTGAGATGCTTATCACCCACTAGCTGACAAAGAACGCTTGAAGATTGATATGGCTATGGGCTCTAACCACCAGGAGACAGATAGTCATCTACTTCCTGCCTCTTCCACCTGTTTCACCGGATGCCTAAAGGACAAAAAAGTTAACATAAGCCGTGAAAAGGCCAAGCTAATTTGTTTACCTCCCCGCAGCATATGCCTCTTTTGACCACGGTTTATTTAGATCAAAGCAAGAGACCTTTTCGGTTCTCTTTGACTGGGTTCATGTCAGAAACAGGAGTTTCAAAGGAAAAACCGAAAACTTCAGTAAGGTCACACCAGCTTCAAACGCTACGTACAGATAAGATAGTACAGCATCATGCTAGAATAAAATAAAGATGAAAATGAAGCAGATACACCAGCTGGGAATCTGTAATCGGTGGCTGTGCACGGAGGGTTAATGCACACCCTGTCGAATGGGCTTATGACCCAATTCCAGGGCGATGCTCAGCACTGACACCTCAAGTATACACTCCCCACAACTTAAATTCAAAAATGTCTGCAGGAAAAATCCTAAATGCAAAGAGATTTGGGAGCAGATGTGTGAACACAAGTGACTGTCTGAGAGAGGGTTCTCCAGAGATTAGAAGCAAATAGGAGTCTGAAAAAATGACTCAGATATTCCATGGAGTATTGTATCATTCTCTTCTGAATTTCTGGTGAAAATGACACAGTCGGGTTTCTCATTTTCACTTTAACAGCCAATAAGAAACTACTTAGGGTAATTTCAATGTACCTGTTTTTATGCCTGTAACCTTTCAGCTTGGGTCAATTACAGTTTTAGTTTGTCACAGGAATCCTTTTCTTATTCCCTCTTTCCTCTTTACAGGCAACCTTGTCTATGGAAAACTGGAAAGTAGTACAGTTGATTCTATCAGCACTGTAAAAACCACAGAGATACGAGGTCTTAATATTGTAAGCAAAGAAATTAGAGACAAGGAAAATGGTAGTTCCTACTCTCAAGAGTTGTGTTTTTAAAAACAGACATCTGCTCTGAAGGGTTTTTTTTCTTCGAGACAGAGACACTGTTTTCACTTCCAACTCCCCACTGCAGCCATATAACAGTTGATGCAACACAAGTTTTGCTTACTACCTACTGGCTGTAACAGTACAGTATGTGCAAACGGCTAAAATTACAGGAGTGTTGGGCAGAATACCGTAAGAAATACTGAGTACAAAGTGAATGTTTCACAACAAAAAGGCCTGGTTCAACAACTCTGCATACCATGGAATTTGATCATAAAAAGATTGTTGATGTAAAAAAAATCATACAGAATATAAAGTAAAGGTAAAACAAATAATCCTGCACTTTACCTTTAAAAAATTCATGGCTGTAGTGATTGCGACCAGAGAGAGGACAGGAGAAGAAAGGAGGCTACTGTGTAGGACCACTTTCACACACACGCGCACACATGCACACACACACACAAACATGCACACACGCACACACACACAGACACACACCCCGGTTTACAGAAACAGACTCTCACTTACCCAAGCACGCGCGCACACACACACACACACACACACAGACACATGGACACATGCACAGCTTGCCGACAAAGCCAGAGAGAGGAAAGGGGGAGGGAGGGGGCTACTGTGTAGGACCTTCTCAAACGTGCACACGCACACACCAGTTTACCAAATAAAGACTCTTAATCACACTAGCACGTGCGCTCACACACACACACACAAAATAAGAAAATGCTTTACGCATACACATGTGGTCACAGTGTTATAGTAAACAGTATATGTGTTCGCACAGATGTTGACTATACGAGTGACACACGTGCACTGTGACTGAGCATGGGAGACGATTACCCACAATACTGCTCGTATTTCAAGACCTCGCTCATTTACTGAATTTAACTTATTTAAAATTTTTGCTCATCCCGCAAAACACTCGCAGACCAAGCTTGATTTAAATTAATCCCTTTATTTTTCCAGATCAATTGTCTCTCAACTGGCCGATCACATAAACCGATACTATAGTTATGATGCAAAATATAGCCAACAGCCACATCAATATGCCTTCGCCAGTCTGGGAATATTACCAAGTCTCCTTAAAAAGATGTCAAATTTGCAATACGCAAAAATTTTTTCTCAAGCAAAACCACCTGGGGTGACATCTGCCAAAAGTTTTAACACAACAAAACTTATTCACCGGTTAAGAAAGAAGTGTGTGAATAACAACAGCATGAATAATTTGAGTTTGAAAACATATCCGCAAGGGAGTAGCTAAGTTGACCCACGCTCAAAAAGCATGAGCCTTACTCTGCAGAGAGTAAAAAGACTAAAACCATTTTCACAAAAATAATAATGAAGAGAGAAATAAAAAGCGCTTCCCAGATCTGGCCGAGGCAGCCCCGGTTTATCTTACCACTCCGTGCATGCGGGCTGATAGTAGGCGACTATTCAGTAAGGCTGCACACATTTGAATAAATTTTTTTTTTAAAAAGCAGAAATTCTAATATTTATTAAGAAATGCCTGCCCTCGCTGCTTACTAATAATAATCATAAGTAGCCATGATTGGCTTCCCAAATACAAAGTGACTGATGTGTGCGTTTATTTGAAAACGTTCAGTGCAGAATTTTGACTTGTTATTTATTGACACAGCTTTATTTCATGCGCTGCATGTTATAAGAAGTGAGTATAGTAGGGGAGTCGCATTTTAGATAAGCATTTCTGCGTTTTTTTGTGAAAGCCTTGATGCTAGTTAAAGAATGGGAATGTTTTGCTCTTTAGTTGAGCATAGTCTATTCTATTTGTTTCAGTTTCTTTATAATATAATCTGCTGGAAAAAATAAGTTAATATGTTGCCTTTCAATAAATAATGGTTTACTGTACAGTATGTGTATTGTGTGTGTCTTTCGTACAGTATTTTTTACAGCTATGAATACTAAATTAATAAACAATACTACACAATAAATAAATGTTAAATGGCAATTCCAATAACCCACACACACACCTGCGATAGCAATCGGTGATCACTATCGGCCGATTCTGATTTCTGTGATCGGGGATCAGCCTCAAAACTCTGATCGGAGCACCCCTACCCTAGGGTATCCATGTACTATAACTGGTAAACAAGAGTCTGCACTCTTCCTTAAAGTAATCGATGCATTTGCCTACAAGATACAAAATGAAGTGCTGTCCTAGATGCTGACTTTTGGACAGACAGGCATACTTGGACAAGTTATCGCATGCTTATTAAGTTGATACATCCTTTCAACTGCCAACTGCGGTTTCATCATTTTGGTAATCTGCTTTTCAGGAACTGATTAATTTCTTTCCGTGTTTTGTTTACATTAAATAAGGATTTGTTCATTTGTTCAGGATGAGATGCGGCTCACCTATCAGTACAAATTAAGCTTTAATAAAATCTGACTGTAGCAAACTCTCAGCGCTACAAGATCTCAAATGAATAGCTATAAATAGTTTACATAAATTTCAGCAGCTCAGGGCTCAGGTTGGAAAGCAGTTTGTTTTTCTATCTGATTAAACAAACTAAAAAAAAAAAAACACCTTCAATATCTGTCTTTTCATTTGCAGCAACCTTGAAATGTATTTTCCTCACTTCCTGTTTCATCTGCTCTTGGGTACCCAGGTGAAGAACTCACCATCGTAACATCTGCATACATTAAGGTGTGTTTGGGCTGAATTAAATGTATAATATATGAGATTACATGACATGCTCCCTGCCGTGCATATTTGTTCATACCCCCATTCCACACTCAAATTTGTGCTCGTTTGTTTGGCAGAAATTTGAACCTGGATGAACATAAGATTTCACATTCATTTGCATGTGAAGCAATATCATGTGGTTATCATATTTTGGCAAAGTCAAACCTACTGGAGAGAAAATGATATTTGATACCATTCTCAGCAACAAGACACACCACTTGCTTCCTCCAGCAATATGTCAGGCAAAAGAAGGAGAAAGCTTTCTCATTTCAGGTCCACATCTGACCCCCCAACTCCCGGCACTAAGCTAATTAATGTGTCTTAGAGATGGAGGCATAGAAAGGAAACTAACACACATGCAATAACACAGTGGTGTGAGCCAGAGAATCGTTAAAGGATAGGATTAGCTCATGGCTGGGTGTTTCCCTGTGCTCAATCTCTAAGCAACAGATATGTAGGACAGTAGAGTAGTGGAACAGTGCAGACTGGCACACAATGCATTCTGGGACAAGGCATTTCTCTGTAACTCTGCCTTCATAGTGGCAGACCTTGAAAATCTTTACATAGATGCTTTTCAGCAGAACAAATAAATCTCACTGCACATAAGACTGGATGCACTGCTGGATCTGATGCCAATCCACACCGGTAGTTCCCATTCTGACATAAATACCTGAAGGCACCTCCATGTTGTCTAAATGCACTGCTAGGCTTGTCTACTCTGCAGAGCACAACACACATTTAGATGCTGACTCTGCACCCCATCTACCCATTTCAGTTTTCACTTTCTGCATCTTGCCAGTGTTTTCTGTCCCTGTTAACACATTCCTTGTTTATTTTCTGTCACCTTCTTTTTTTTCAATTATTTCTCCATAATTGCAAACTTGCATATTCCTCAGCACAGTGTAGTCAGGGGATTACCAATGTGCTAAACATTGGAAAGCATTACCAAGCTAGTCCAGTAGTTCCCAACAATTGTCCTCACTGCCCTATTCACATTTGTGTTTTACCTGCTCTGCCACATGTAACAAAGGCATGTAATTAGCTGATTAAATTGGGTGTGCTGGGAGCTAAGAAAACACTAAAATGTGCAGACCAGGATAGGGAACAATTGAGAAAGTCCACTCCAAACCAAACCTAACCAAGCCGAGCCAAACTAAACCAAGCAAAACTAAATCCAGCTCAACTCAAACAAAGCCAAGCCAAACCCAAAGAAGCCAAACAAAACCAAGCCAAGGCAAGCCAAGTCAAACTAAAGCAACCCAAACTAAGCCAAGCCATACTAAACCATGCCAAGGTAATCCTAGTCAAACTAAACCATGCCAAACTAATCAACCCCAGGTCAAACCAAACTAATCAACCCCAGGTCAAACCAAACTAAACCAAGCCAAGGGCAACCAACTTAAAGCTAAATTAAACCAATATGCCACAACATGCCATACCAAGCCATTCTATGCCAATCAAGTTTACTCCAATGCAAGCCAACCTAGTCATTTTTCCTAGTCTTATTCACCAGGTCACAGCTTTTGTATGGATTTACTTGTTTAACCCTACCTGGATTTTTCTAAGTGATGCTAACTCTGAAGCATCTAGCCGACTAATAGAAAATTTAACAACTGCTACAGAGGTGTTACTGCATATATGAATTTAGATCATTTAGATAAGTAACATACATCATTTATAGCTTAATGCACACTGAATTTATATCTACACTGAACACTCATCCAAGCTTCCCCTTTTTGTGTCAGTGCTCTCTGTCCTTATTATATGCGAGTCTCAGCTGGAGTGGTTTTATCACTAGTACTTACAGACTCTATAAATGGTTTATAGAGCATAGTAAGACATTGAGCCTTTGGGCAGGGAAGCATGGCATTGTTTGATGAAGATGACCACAGAAGCCCTGAATAATGTACAATACAGTAGGTTAACTATCAACAACATAGTGGCTTTTCAATGTAAAGGGTTAATAGTGGACATAACATGAATATATATGGTATAGTACAATACATACAACACTTCTTATTAAGTACTCAATTACACAACTTTTAATAAACAGTATGAAAATCTAAGTATCACGCCATTTAGATTTGTAAAAAAAGTGAAAAATTGCACACATCTGGAATTTGTTTAATATACACATTGCATTTGCGATGATGACCGATATTATCACAATATTACCTTTTTGCCCATTTTTTGAAGCCCAAGAAGTAGATATGTAATAGTATGCAGTCTTTCAGCATGAGATTCTTGAAAATTGCTAACCAAACAGGAAATATACGGTAGCTCTTGTAAATGATTTTTTCTCAACAGTTCTTGCTCAGTATACTCCAGTGTAGTAAGGTATTGATTCACGCTCAAATATCCTACACAGGATGAAATTAATAACAGTTACATGCTTAAATCAGACTGAATAAACAGAAACCTATTTGCTTTACATACTGTACACACACAAATATACACACACACACACACACACACACACACACACACACACACACGTCAGCAGATGGACTCAGGATACCCAGACGTTCGGGCTCACATTTTGAACTGAACTCATCCTGGGAGAAACGTTATCAGAAGAGACAGCACTGGATGTTTCACAGAGCTTTAACCTCTCTTATATCTCCTACACATCTGCACAAGGAACGATTCACACAACACACATACACACACACACAAACACACACATACAGAGAGACATAAAGCTGGATGAGTGTGCTATCCTGCTGAAATAAAGCGTTGCTTCACAATTACACACCCACACAGTGAGTCCGAGCCTCATGTATTCTCTTACTGCTTACAACCCCATAAATGCAAAGCAGGCAAATCCATCACTCTGTCTGCTGCACACTCTGTAAACCAAACCACACACAAACACACACACAGTCCAGTCTATGTTCTGCTGGCTCTGCACCTGACTGTGCGACCTTGTCTTTTCTCCTTCGGGTTGTCTCTGGCACTGGACGTAAACGAGTCCCAAGCTGTCCAACCACACAGGATGCGAGTGTGTACAGTATGTGTGAGTGGGAGAGAGAGAGAGAGAAAACGAGTGAACTAAACAGGTAACATTAGAAAAGAAAAAGAGTGAGAGAAAGAGTAAGAGAAACTGCATCTAGATATTAGAGAGAAGAAAAAAATGATGCTTCTGTGGTTTGGTCGGAATGGGACCTTTAACAGAAATGCTCTCATTTTCCACAGTTTCAGAATGCTAGAACTTTACTTTTGGTTGTGCTACATGCAAACAAGAACCTGTAGTTTTCAAAACTTCATATTGTAATAAATATACTGTATAACAAATTTCTCCCAGACTGTCACACTTATACTGAG
>JAOVVB010000049.1:9913380-9920880 GCA_028570985.1 Heterobranchus longifilis
ATGTTCATGTACATCTGGCTGAAGAGTTGTGCTAATTAACTGAAACTGGCTATGTGACAATAGCATTCAGCTTTTGAAGCCATGGCCTGGGTCATCTCCAGACCTAACTCCAACAGAAAACTGCAAAAAAGACAGTATCAGTCATGAAATTATATTCTGTACTTCATTTCAGGAAGCAATCAAGCAGGCATGGATTGAGCAAGTGATACCAGAGTACTACTGTATATACATCTTTTTGGCTCTATGCTAGTTGGATCCAGCAGGTTTTGATGAATAAAGGACTTCATACTACTACAGTTTCACTGCATAAAATAAGAAATTCTTCTTATTATTTTGATTGTCATTACTTTAAAAAATTTGGAACGTCGCATTTGTCTCAATACGTTTGGCCACCACTGTACATACTGTATGATGTAGAAGCTTACATGTCAACTTATTTGCCCTGGAAACTCCGTCATGCTGTTTTTATTTTTTCATTTTTTGTACAAGGCTCTTGATGTATTGGTGCTAGACAGGATACACTTCTGTCCCTATCAAAAAGGAGCATGCAGCAGGTTATAGTCATATGCAAGTGCAGTCTCTAATCACTCACTTCCTTTTACCCCTAATGTCCCCTGAGGCAGATATTGTATGATATAGTATCCTGTGGTTTAGTACATCTTTACATTATGTACATTTATTTTAAGATTTATGATTGGATGATATGCAGTATAATTAAAAAAATAGCTGTGATTTCTACTGCTGTTCTTTTCATGATGCAACTTCACCATTTTGTTTTTTCCAACCACATTTTTAAAGTTGATGCTTCAGTATTATGCTTCCAGGTTTTAATAATGTGTTGGAATGTTTTTGACCCAATTTCAATAATTTTAAAATCTCTTTAGTTGTTTTCTTTGTTTGATGCATATCAATAATTTCACCCTTCTGAAATGGCCCTGTTTTTAGGGGTCAGGCAGAATATACAGGCTTTGTGTGAATTTGTATCGTATTACTGCAGAGAGACTTTTTATCAATCATGCTTATTTCTTGTATAGACAGTTGCATAAATCAAATTAGTCTTAAAACTCTGCAAGTGAATTAGGCTAATGAAATTGCATTCATTACAAGTGTGGAAATTAATCTCTGTGGCCACAACATTAGTCTCTCTTTTAAAAAAATAATAAATGCATGTGTACATTATAGGCATAGTGCAATTGGTTAAAGGATTATGGAAATGCATTTATTTTACTCTATAACACTGTTTATGTGTGTGTGCGTGTATGTGTGTGCATGTGCGTTTATGATAAGCGCTGGCAGACAGAAATCAGGACCCCACTCGAAGCTCCAGCTTTTGTTGCATATTAAAATTAGGTCACTGTAACTGTAAATATTTATGTATAAAACAACATGCAAATATGCCTATTTAAATCATTTTACCTGCTAATCCTAGAGGTACCGTATTCTCAGTTTATGATCCTTGTGTACACAAGGTCTATAATGTACATTTTGAGAAAAAATATATAGTAGAAATTATTTGTAGAATTCTATCTCAGAAGGAATGACTGAGAATGTTTTTTTGGGCATTTAGCAACGGCTTTTATGCTGCTAGCAAAGGTAAAGAGAGAATACGATTATTTTTAGTGAGCACCCCAAAGGCCACCATGCTATTCTGAGTAATGCAGAGGAACGGATTTCAGTTGTGACAATGGTTTAGTACTCTCTCTCTCTCTCTCTCTCTCTCTCTCACAGTATAATCTCTCTCTCTCTCTCTCTCTCTCTCTCTCTCTCACTCTCTCTCTCACACACACACCAGGTTTTGTGACATTCAAGTATACGTACAGTATAAGTTTACACGTTTAACCTACAATATACCGTTATATTCAAAGGTTAATAGAGTACTTTTATACTAAGGTTAGTAACACAGAAACACAGAAAACATATTTTTATTTTTATTTAAAAAAATCATCTGATCATAGTGGGTCTTAGTAATAGGCAAATACAACTTCAGACATACAACCTTTTTTACTGTGCTGTTATTATTTTTTTACCAAAAAAGAAGGCAAAACAAAAACATATGGGCAATACTAAGTACCCCCCCCCCCCCCATCCATAATTTAATAGCTTGTTATTCTGCCTTTAAGAGCTATAATGTGAATTAATAATTCTCTGTATGACTGTCTCTCACATCATTGTGGAGGAATTTGGGCCCATTCTTGCTTGCTTAGGGAATTCGCTCAAAGCCCAGATCATCACCCCCAACCCCCTTGCTTGACAGTGGGCATACGGACTTTCTCCTGAAATTGTTTTGTTTTTCGCCAAACATGGCACTGGCTTCTAATCATTTCACTGCATATCAATCTGTGTATAATTGTGCATTTGAATTTGGCATTAAGGTCAAACAACACCTCTTTGGTCTCGTTTGTCTTTAGGACATTGTTCCAGAAGTCTTGTGCTTTGTTCAGATGCGAACCTCATTAATGGTTCCATGTTCTTTTTAGTCAGAAGAGGTTTTCTCCAGGCAACCTCTTCCAAAAGTCTTCATCTAATTGTACTGTCATGGACTTTAACATTTAGCATGCTCAGTGAGGCCACTAGGGTCTGAGATGTAGCTCTTGTTCTATCTCTCTGAGCATTGCATGATCTGACCTTGGGGTGAATGTGCTGGGATGTCCACTACTGGCTACTGGACTCGCCAACTGTCTTAAATGCTTGTCACGTGAATAATCTTTCTCACTGTCGAATGATTAATAACAAATTGTTCGCAAATGATTTTATAATCCTTTCCAAAACAAAAAAAAAATTACAACAATTAATGCTCTAAGACAATTGCCCATGTTCTTTTCCCTCTTCATGTTAACACACACCTGAATGCTCTAGACCAGCAAACCAAAACTTCTGCTTTTATAGAGGTCTGCACACCTGCTGATAATCAATTAATCAAAAGCTGATGATTAGCAACACCTGGCTGCAACGTACCCTTTTAAATCCTGTAGAAGCTGTAAGAGGGTACACAGTATTGCAGTATTGCCCACAGTTCTTTTTTCTTTTTGGCTTCATTTTTGTTAAATAAATAATTACACAGTGAAAAAAAAGTTAAATGATATATGTATTTGCCTAATACTGATTACTAAAGATTTGCTCTGATCAGGTTATTTTTATTATCTTCATCTTCTATACTGCTTTATCCTGTATTCAGGGTCGCGGGGACCTGGAGTCTAAGGGCACGAGGCGGGGTACATCCCGGACAGGGTGCCAATCCATCGCAGGGCACACACACACACATTCACACACTACGGGCAATTTTGGGAATGCTAATTAGCCTAATCTACATGTCTTTAGACTGTGGGAGGAAACCGGAGTACCCGAAGGAAACCCACCAAACACGGGGAGTACATGCAAACTCCATGCACACAGAGCCGGGAATTGAGCCTGGCCGGGAATCGAACCCGGACCCTGGAGGTGCAGGGTGACAGTGCTAACCACTACACCACCGTGCCGCCTGTTATTTTTATTATGTTTATTTAAAAAGGGAAGTACTAACTTTAGAACATGACTGTATATAATGTACCTATAAAAAATAATCAGAAATGTGTACACTTACAGTAATCACAACGAAAATATTTTACCCATAACCTTTTTCTAACCTAAATACTGTGTTGCTAGGACAATCTTGCTTGCAGTTTTTTTCTGTTTTTCCTACATATTCCGGGTATTTTCAAGCTTAAACACACACACACACACACACACACACACACACACTAATAACTACATGCCTTATTCCCTACTGTGTAAGTACTTCCGTAATATTTAGCATGCGAACCTCAAAGTGAAATGCAGGCTATTCAATAAATATATTGAAAGACAACTGCTGCATGACAACTGACTTTTCAGTCGTTCTCACAACCAAAGCATTTTGATTATGGGCTAAAAATGACTTGGTGCAATTTTGTTTATAGGATATATCCTAACTCACAAGTTTTCAAAACCTGGTTGTGAATAACCCCCTGTTCACCCTACAGATTCAGTTCGCAGTACGTCTTTCACAGTTTTCCTGCTCCCAACACACCCATTTAATTGTTGATTTGCTGATTAGCTAAGTGTTCAAGTGGAAAATACTACAACGTGCAGGACAGGGTGTACTTATTGACATTTGTCTGTGAGAAAAGAAACTGGACAGTTGTTAAAAAAAACAAAAAAAAAACTTGTCAGATGCCTGTTCTTGGCTGACAGCGTAGGAATCTGATGTGTTCTTTCGCTGTTGTAGCCCATCTGCCTCAAGGTTCAGTATATAGTCTGTTCTGCAATGCTTGTTTTACTCACAACAGTTGTAAAAAGTGGCTATGATTCCAGGCAGCTCAAAGTCTGGCCAAACAATTTTTCTTTGTCCTCTCTCAACAATGTGTTTCTGCCAACAGAACAGTGCTACTGACTGGAGAACCCAAATATATACATATATCATGGATACAAAGGAAGGCAAATAGATTTTATAATAAATTGTGTGAACCAACATTTGTTGCCATTGGTTATGACTACTGTTTGTTTCCTTATTTTCAGATTGGAATATACTCATCTTCAAGCAGGCAGACATAAAAAATTAAATTGAAATATAAATTTAAATAATAATAATAATAATAATAATAATAATAATAACGATAATAGTGGACAGAGAGTGGACAGTCCCAAAGACAAAAAGTTATCACTCATGAAATAACGCTTTCTGTTAGCAAAATTATAGACTAAAAGATCATTAAAGTCATAACCTGTTTGACCTGGGCTTTCTGAATGACGTCTTTGCGCTGTTTGAAAACTTGATGACATAACTCTTCTCATTCTATGCTTAGGTAATTTGCTCTTAAAGCTGTTAAAGGAAAGTCAACAAAGTATTAATAATGTATTAATAGATGAACCTTGCTTGCTCAGAGAGTGTAAAAAGTTATGCTGCATACATTTGATCATAAAACTATTTACTTCTTGCATCTCTGTATACAGTAGATATAGAAACATATACAGGTTGGGTGAAAAGTAACTAGGCATTGAAAATTGGTAATAAAGTCCATATGAATTGTACATGTACATGTACTTTATTACATAGGAAAATGAAAGCAAATCTTGAAATTTCAATGTAGGCACAAGTGGCCTCAAATGGCCGCGGATGGAATACACAGTCTTCTGAATAAGGTTGTTTGGGATATTGCTGTGAACCTCCTGAATCCGTGCCTCCAAGTCCTGTGCAGTGGGCTTTGTCCTGTACACCTCCTGCTTTGCGTAGCCGCACAGGAAAAAAATCTAATGGAGCGAGATCTGGACTTCTTGGAGGCCATTCATGAGGTCCACGTCGTCCCAGCCAACATCCTGGAAAATGCTGGTCTAACCACGTCCGCACAGTAAGAGAAAAATAGGGTGGTGCACCATGGGGTGGTGCTCCAGTGAAACAACAAGTTCTACAGCCATTAAATATTGCCTAGTTAATTTTCACCCACCCTGTAGATATACTGTATACAGTTATGACCATCCAACACATAACTCACAGAATTTCTTGAAAGTCAACCCTACAACTCCAGGTCTCAACTTGACTCTTGACTCTTGTCTCGAGGTCTCAACTAAGGCATCAAGGATACTAATTAAAATCCCATTGCAGTTCACCTAGCTGAGTTGAAGGCAGGTCTATTTGAGCTGCTACTGCGGCGAATGTTTAATAAACACTGCTACTACTCCACTCCATCACACCCACTCACCAGCTCACCAGGCAGCCAGCGATGTGATTACACAGGGTACGGTGATCACTCAGCATGATCCAGGCCTTCTGAAACAGTTCATCACTGTGTGTGTGTGTGTGTGTGTGTGTGTGTGTGTGTTTAAGAGAGAGAGACATAGAAAGAATAGGGAATGTGAAATAACCAGGAAGAATAGAGGGAATAGAAAAAAAGAGCCTTTGGCAAGCATGTTTCATATAAACTGTGAAAAACTAACCACTCCGGCTCAGAGAACCTGGAGGCTGAAGTAAATCAGCTTTTCTCAGTTACTGCTAGCACCACAAAGAGAGCGAAATAATGTTGATGAATTGTCTTCCGAGTGTATAAAGTGATATAAGTATAAATAAATGTGTCACGGAATGTGTGGCATGTTTGTTACAGACATCTGGAGAGATTTTTTTCATAATTTTCTACATTCTACCTTCAAAATAGAGAAAAGAAACAGCAGAGTATTGCTTTGTCAGATAGGGTTCCTTGTCGAAGCCGCTTAAAGAAAGCAGAGAATTATACTGTAAATTATTCAAGTCTCTCCAACTTTTATAATGACATGTTGCACCTAGGATTTTTTGTTCGCTTTTAGTACAGAAATAATTATTTCATGTTGTGGGAACAATGCTAGTAGTAATAAAGATTTCAATCTTTCACATGAAATCACTTTCATCTCATGAAATCACTTTCATCTCAGATCACACACAGCTGCTAAATCAGCTAAAGCAGCTAACTTCTTGTCATCATCCAAGCATCCATTTTGCTAAAATAGCGTCGATTGTTTTAAATAAATGAGTGGTCACATAAATATGATGTGTTTTAGCCCAGATGGTGTGAGCAAAGAAGTATCAACGTGTGCATGTGTGCCGTTTCAGAGGACAGACGCGTTGGCATTAGAGTCATATAAAAGTCACTTGTAGTTATGAATGTGAATTGTCATCACTGTCGTACAAATAATGGAATTAAACAATGTGGCTTGTAATGTAAAGGTAGCCAGAGGGGATATTAAACCATGCTAAGGATCAAACCCTACGCCGCAAACCTTATACGTGTACAGTATGGCAGCCTGCTGTATGACTTTACAGACTGAGAAAGCAGGCATATTCTTTCTCTGTTTAGGGCAATAACGTCTTTAATTAATGTTGCAATTTACCATGCATTAGTAAATAAACTTAAATAACTAACACAACACAAACCATATCATTGGACTTGGGACGGTAGCTGTATATGGTGAATACAACATTTTAGATTAACACAACTTTAAATAATTAGTTGATTACACTTTAATTAAGCTAATAAAAAGTCTTAAGAGCAACAAATCACTAAATACTTTTAGACTGGAAAGACTTGAAATGTTTAAGTTTATCTACTTAAAAAGCACAGAGTAGCTGTCTCTACTGGGAGAGTCCAGCAAACCTGAACAGCACAAACATGTCATTATGTATAACCTTCAGAAAAGCCAAGTCAAAGTGCTGCCTGTCTTCAGGCTTTTACATTAGCAAATGGCTAGCTTTTTGTTGGATTATTTTTGTTGCCTGTTAAGATCAAATCTATTTTAGCTTTCCATTCCTGCTGAAATGGGTTCAAGGACATTTCCAAAGCAATTGAATGGCATTTAGCCAAATGTACTACTTTCCCTACCTAGGTGAAATAAAAATGTACTTAAATATGAACATAAATCCCAAACCATTTGCCCTCTTGGAGATGTAACTGTCATCAATTTTATTTATAAATGGTGTGTTGTTGTCATCAAAATGAATGTTTAACAATCATTTCTTAC
>JAOVVB010000049.1:9937085-9948092 GCA_028570985.1 Heterobranchus longifilis
TTGTTGAATTTCATGCAAATACAACATGATTTAATCATGTTTATCTTGAAAACATGAAATTATTGTGTACAAAACACATATTACATTTTAGTAAATGTAACAGGTAGCCAAGTTCATTTTTTTGAGTGAAGAATGGATCTGGAAGCATGAGGAATCATTTTCACACAGGTTCGTTACACTTGACTTTAAGTCACACTCTCCAGAGGGGGAAAAACACTGTTGGCTTTGATGGTTTTATTTAAACCCAGGGAGATGTGAGTTTGCATGTGCTATCATAGCGGTTGCTTCTTTACAGATCTATTGGAAATTCTAAACAGTGAGAAAATGTTGAGCAGTAGTGCATTACAAGCTGTTTCACTCACAGTTTCTGAAATACTCAACACTGCCAATCTAACACCAACAACCATGCAATGGTCAAAGTCTATTTTTCCCCCTCATTCTGCCAAAACATCAACTGATGAAAATAATGAGTGGTAAGACACTGTTGTATTTTTTTGTAAAAGGATCCTCTTCATATGTGACTCATCATATCAAGTACTAAGTCGCACAGGTTAGTTTTCTGCTATGGTGAGAATGCACTACGTGAATTTTTCAAATTTTCAACTTTGCAGAAAAAATTGGCTGATAAATGCTGTATCTTCCTGATAATTCAATAGAATTGAGAAAGTTTTAATCCTAATTTTTAAGCACTTTACTGAACACCATCTGTTTACTCCAATTGTTATTTTTCTTTAAAAACCTATGCTGCAGGTAGAAGGGAATGAGGATGAGGGTTCACTCTTTCTTACTACTGTATGTCTCATTTGAATTTTCATTTATACATTATAAATATTTTAATACATTTTTCCAACGCCATCCTTGGAAAACTTGGTAAACAATCTTACATTGGCCATATCTCAGCAACTACGTATTTTATCATAATGCAGTAATAAACTTTATATCAAAATTGGACTTACTGAACCAGGAATCCAAAAATATGTAGGACTCAAATCACTGAAAATATGTCTTAATACCTGATTTGATGTGATGTGTGACATATACAGTATTATGGATCTATTATATTAATTACATTTGATTTTAATATATTTGCAAATCTCACATATATTTTAACTATTAATCAAACAAAACAAATAACATAAAAACCCACTTGGAAGAAAAAGCTCAATACAGTAAGTCAGGCACATGCTTTAACCGATGCCTTTGTAGAAAACCAGCTTTCCTCATACCTGATTCACTTATTCTTCCTTTAGTCTTATTGTACACTTTCTCCTCCTTTGAAACTCTCCAAAACCATTAATGCAACCACCGCTCCTTGCAGCAACAACTTCTGCTTCAACACAGACAGGTCTCTCCTCAACACAGGACCTCTCATCATTTTTAAAGAGAATGTTGAAAGTTTCTACATCTCTGTTATATTACACGGAACCTCATCTGTCATTTTTGTCTGTAGCCTTTATCCAGTCAACTCACTGTCCATTGATCAACAGAGTCAGAGATGAGTTTGTATTTTAGCTTAAACACAGTAAGCTAATCTACTCTACATACCAGCCTTAAAATAGAGTTAGATAGAGTAACTCTCCAGAGGTCTTTGAGTGTATCAGGGTGTGTATGTGTGTGTGTAAGAGAGAAAGAGAACTGTACTACTAAAAAACTAAAGCACCAATCAATTTTTTAGCAAATTTTGCGTAAGGACACTAGTCTTAGCGGTAGTTTTGCACCTTCCATGCGGAAGGCCCTGGTTCGAAGGCCCTGCAGTGCGGTCTTAATAAAATGGCAGGGTCACATCAGGAAGGGCATCTGGCATGAAACCTGTGCCAAGTTCTGTACAAGTTGGATGATCTGCTGTGGTTACCCCTAGAAGGGAGAATCTGAAAGACCAATAACAACTACCAAAATATGGGGTGGGGGGGGGGGGATTGGAAGTTCAAAGCCACAATGCTAACCACTACACCACCATGTCACCTATTTTTCTCAGTGAGTTTAAGAAATCTCACTATTATTCATCCAATAACCCTTTAGAATGGGATCTAGGTTTTTTTTTTTTTACGTCTAAAATTAAGTTGTTTTATGCTTTACTGTTTTACCAGCAAAAAAAAAAAAAAGTGTTCAACATTCTATTAATGCCTAAAATTCCTACATGAATGTTCTGTGAACCCGCTGTACTTTGCTGTAACTCCTTTACGTAACTCCTTTGCTCTTTTTTTCTCCTTGAGAAATGAAAACAAGACAACATAGAATAAAGCAGAACTCTTTGCTACACACTGCCCACAGTGCAGCAGAGCTGTAAATTTAATCTGTGCTCAGAGTAAACGGCAGCTTTCATGGAGGGAATTTGAGTGTTAGACAAACATTTTCTCAGCTCATTCTCCCACAACGAGCCAACCAGTGTGTGCATAGTCATCAATCATTCTCATTCGTCTCTCATTTACAGCCATTACACCAACCCTGGCCGAGTGCCTCCCAACTGAAAACCGCTGTAATATTTTGGCTTAGTCGAGGAGTGTTTCAAGGAGGACTATTTTTTCATTAATCTATCATGACAAGGTCGGATCTATTCATCAGACATTAATCAGCCACAAGTTAATCAGCAATTACAATCCTAACCTTTTGCTGAATCCTGAGGTGCTGATGTCTGGCCTCAACAGAAAATTCCATGATGAAGATGCCACTGTGCACTACTGTACCCATCTGGAGATCTCAGACCGAGAGACTGATTTAAACTCAAAGAGGAAAACATGACAGGAGTGGATTGACAGTGGATCATATCGCTCAGCAGCACACAAGTCAGAGAAAACTCATCACGATTCCGGAGGGCAAAAAATTTTGATTACTCTTTCACTGCGTTGTAGAGTGTTGTCACGATGCACACCTGCGCACACACTGAGGTTTGTACTAAAGTAGAGGGTGAGAAAGAAAGATAGGAAATGGGAGAAAAAAAAGAAGGAGCTCCATCTCCCCAATAAAATCACCAGTCAGTTTAAACCAGATAAAGAAACAACAGCAGGTGTAGTCAGAGTGGCTGTGAGGGGAAGAATGAAGGAGTGTGAAAGAGACAGAAAGAGGCGGGTGGGTGGGGGTTAGGTGGTGTCTTCAGCTGATGCTGACCACCCTAAATCAGGTTAATGTGATGGATTTGTTCCAGCTCCCTTGCTGAGGCCTCTAAACTAAAGGCATGTCAGAATCAGCAGCACTCCCAAGGATCCTAAAGAGACCATCTGCAGGCTTACCTCAATCTGATTCCACTCCTTACCACACACTCACACTCACACACACATATAAACACAAAGACAACAACTAATGACCTAGATCTAAAATCCCACACCTGTCATTAAAGAAACATGTCTTACCAAGTTAAGAGAGTTAATAATGGAATTTATTAGTGTATAATGCTTTCTCATTAGTGTATTATGTATAAGAATGTTTTATTAGTAGTTATTTTTTCATTTAGGTCAAATGCAAAAGAGTAGTGTGGAAATATTGGCACCCTTTAAGACGCACTCTGTCACTCACTCATGCTCTATACAGCTTATCCTGTATAGGGTCACTTGATGCCAGAGTGCCAATCCATCGTAGGGCACAATCCCGCGCACACTACACGCAAATTGAAAATGCCAGTTAATCTAATCTGCATGTCTTTGGACTGGAGGAGGAAACTGGAGTTCCCAGAGGAAACCCACCAAGCATAGGGAGAACATGCAATCTTTAAAAACACATTCTCAAAGTATGAATCAAACCCTCGACCCTGGATGACATAGTGTTTATCACCGTGATAAACACTATGTCATCGTGGTGCACCGTTTAAAACAATCATCAATGTCTGTATAAAATAAAAATGGTGGCTAATGATTATAATGTTATGATTCAAATTCAAATTGAATTTGTCACATACACAGTCAAATACAGTGCGATATGCAGTGAAATGCTTAAACGACCCCTGTGACCTTAAAAAAGATTATTAATAGGAAATAAATATAGAAAAACTTTAGCTAAGGAAAAAATAGCTATAGAAGATAAAACAAAATATCAAATATAAGATTATGTATCAAGATCATGATTATGATGTTATGATTCATGACATCTTGAATATACTTAAATGATAAAAAATTATATTTTATTCAGAATCCCGAATCTGTCTTTTGCAAAGATCATTGACAATGTTTATAAAATATTCTGAAATGACACAACATAGGGCACGAACATACTGTAAGTAGAAAATGAATACAGAAGAAAACATGACTCAAGTCAAGTCAAGTCAAGTAATGTGCTGTCAAGTCAAGTGTTTTGCTGTATTTACTAAGAGGTCTAGTAGTACAACTGCAGTGTAAAGTAGGCTTAGTCTGTCTTTCATCAGTTTTATCTCCTCTGCATGCCATATGTTCTAGTCTTTATGTTAGAGCAGTGTATCTGTTCAGCAGTGGCATCCCGATAAAGCTGATCATGACAGAGAGGAGAAGGCTGAATCTGTCGGGTATTGAACTAACACTAGAAAGTGAAAAGTTCTACGACTCCTATTCATCAGTGAGTGACAGGGTTGACCCACACACACTAGAGACATCTGGATGGGTGACCTGAGGTCCACACATTTAGGACAAACCACCTTTGCAGCACACACACACACACACACACACACACACACACACAGGACACTACTGACCATGCTAAGACAAAGTGTATTTGAGAACATTATTACTTTGATATACTTAACTTAGTGTACATGATTTCAAATACTGCAAGACAGAATCACACAGACACAGTCTTACCTTAAAAGAGTAATCCACACAAAAGTTTGTTGATCAAGCTCAGCGGTTTGCGATTCGCTGATATGAAGCGATATCGAGCAACTCTATGTTGTAGTTAAGAGCTCCTTACACACTACCCAGAACTACATCTGTACCAGTGAGATCCAGTGAAAGACAAAGTGAGAGAGGGAGGGAGCAGTAGACATTCAGTACTAAGAAACCTTGAGATAGATAAAAAGCAGAGTAGCGTGTAGAGCAGAGTGAGACAGATGTAAATCTGTAATTGCATCTGCTTAGCTAAAACCAGCTGCCCTGAAACAATGACCGCAGTCTTCTGATGGTCCTGAAACTGAATGTGTGAAAGGCAGAAAGAAGGGGTACAGGAGGAGGAGGAGGAGGAGAAGGAGGAGTAAGGGAAAAAGGAGGGCCAAGGTTATTAATTATGCACCTCTGCGGGCTGTCCAGTTCAGTCCTTCCTTGGCTACTGCACATGGCCCGGCCTGCAGCCATCACAGCAGATGAAGAGGGGAAAGAGGGGCAGCATGAAATCACTGACATGCTGTCATACTCTTCCCCAAGCATCCTGCTTCTCAAAAATAAACATGAAAAACAAATCTCTTCTGCTTCTTCCGCTCACAGAACTCTCGCTGGTTGGTATTAGCATAACAATGATGAGTGCTTGACCCTCTAGATCTCTCTCACACACAGCAAGAGAGAGAGAGAGAGAGATCACACCAGCAGGGTATAGAAAAACACCAGTCTAGAGATGGGTTGTATCTGTGATACATACTGTATCTGAAGTGGGACTAAAAATAAGAGAGGAAGAGTTCAGTACAAACCATATACGAGTGTGTAGAGCAAATTAAGCACTTTAAAATATATACACCATGTCCAATGTGATCTATCCCAATAAATGCAATAACATTGTCATTACATTTATTTTCACTTTGAAAATAAACAATAACCTGGATAAGCTGTTGTGGGGTGTTTTTTTTTTTCATTTATGTCCCTGGTTACATGCGAGTCTGAGTGAGCTTTTCTGGGAACAGTAATTACTTGGCTTCACAGAAGACACATTTGCGGTGTCAGACACGCTTCTTGTTTAATATTTTACTCAAGCTTCAATTCTTTTGGGAAAACTTTCCACTGGCTGTGTGAATGTTGCTCTTGGGATATGATGTCATGGAGCCATGAATGGCCTACAATCGGCATTCTAATGCATCTCTTTGGATATTTATCGTTTGAATCATTAAGGTGAGTTTATGGCTTGCTAAATGTAATTCATGACTGTAGAATTTATGTGTGTATTTTTATATGGTAAAGAAAATGCTTTAAATCGGTAGTCTGTGCTTATAGACCAAGAATGACCGATATAACGACCCATATGGGTCTGAACAGCAATTAACATGCAACTGAGACATAAAATGAAAACAATTTACCATTTAAATCTTTTTTATTATTATTTCCTACCTTCTAATTCTGTCCTGTACAAGCAGGAGACCTTGAATAAAAATTTGGTGAACAGGACATTTTTCATGGACTTGTCCTGTGGCAGAAGGTGTAATATATAAACCGCTAGTTTGCTGTGCCTGCGCTCTTTCTTACCCCATGTTCTATGAAAAGCATCCTAGACACATGAATTATTAAAAGCCAATTTCAGCCTTTTTTCTGCAACTAAATGCAATTGCAAAAACATTGCATTAATAAACAAGAAGCGCCGCAATAGAGCTTCTTCACCAGGGGAAACATAAACATAAAAAACACACACCAGGCCTGATCATAACCAAGAGATGTAACTGGTAACATTATAGCATCATCATCATCATCATAATTACATTGATTAATAATGCTTTCTCTCATTTGACATGCATTGCTACTGAAAATAAATAAATAAATAAATAAATAAAAAAACTCAAATCTTTTTAGAAAAAAAGTGTATATCGTAGTGAGGTCTGTGGAGTAATTAAGTCATATAAGAAAAGATCTGTTTTATCCTTTAACAGAATACTGACATTCCAGTCATCCTTTGTCATTGTTATTTAATGCTATGCCTCGTGTCTTACATGTAATATATAATAATAAAATTTCTATACAGTGCACAATGACATTTATCATTCTAAATGTTCAATTAACCATTTTTTTGTTGCGATTTCTTTCATTCTAATCCTTTCCTGTATGAGCATCCTAGTGCACACCTCACCTGAACTGCACAGCTCAGAAGCAGACCCTGAAGGTACAATTCCGTCTAAATAGCTGCAATCGTTTTTTTCACCTAATAGAATAAAAATGTGTGGGTGTTGTAGCAGAAACCAAATTTCATGTGGGAGGCAATGTTTCTTACATAGATGTACAGGCAGTTGGAAAGATAGTGATGCTCTTGTGCACATTTAATGATGAGAAAAGAGAATTTGTTTGAGAGAACTGTGCTCTGGGAGGGGTCTGCAGTGGGACACAAAACGTGTTAAATATAGAAAGAGTCATTTCCCATGTTTTTTTGTGTGCACTAATGAGGTAATTAGGAAAACCTAGGATTGAGAGAGAAAGGGGCACTGGTGGCTCAGGCGGTTGAGGTTATGGGTTGCTGATTGGAGGCTTTGGGGGGTCGAACCACACCAATGCTGAGTTGGCACTGTTGGGCCCTTGGGCAAGGCCCTTATCCTATGCCATATATAATACCCAGCTACTGAAGTTTCAGGTCATCCTCAGTGCCAGCCCCAATGGTTTGCAGCAGGAAGGGCATCTAGTGAAGTAACCCAGGGGTAGCCCAAGAAAAGGAAAAAAGCATGGAAAGAGAAAGAAATGATGATGAAAATAGAATGGGGAAAAAAATTACATAAGAGAAAAGGTTGGACCAAGAATGGACTAAATCAATGTTAGAAAAAGCTCAAATCTTGCTTAAGCCTTATCCTTCTATTGTGTTTATTGCATTTTGCATTTAAGTACTACAGTAGGTGTGCTGGAACCTTGAGCATCGAGCATTACACACATTCAGGTGCTACTGTTAGTGCTCATAAATTTTACTTGCTCATTAAATTTAATGTACAGTGACTAGAAAACATAATTTAGTTATACTGTTGCTAGCAAAGGCAAATAAATAAGAGAATAATTAAATTATACTGAAACTTAAAGTAGATTCTAATCAACATTTTGTGCTGGTTGGTAGCAGATACACTTCTTGTAGACTGATTGTAGTAAAATAAGTGTAAATAAGTTTGTGTGTGTGTGTGTTTAAATCAGTTCATCACTATTTGGGCACAGAATGTGTTCAGCTTCTTTCATTTCCTGTGGCACAGAAGTCTCTCCACCCATGCCTCTTTCTTTTCATCGCCCCCTCCTTTACTCCATCACTGAGCCACATTCACATGTTCCTGACATCAGTTTCCGCCAATCTATTAGCCATCACCACGGCAGTGCACAAAGACATTTTTAGGAGGGGAAGTCACTTAGCTTATACATTCAACCATCAGAGGACTGACCAGTCTCTGCATTCCTCTCACTCAGTAGGCATGTGCACAGCCAGATGCTCTTTTTGTGTTTTGCCTTTTTTTTTTTTTTATCATGTGTTTGGCCTTCCACTTGGCCCTGCTTCTTTTATTATGAGTAGATCTTTAGCCATTTCTTTTTATTTTTGTTTTCACTCGTACTCCTTTCAGCTCCCAGCTGTAAGCTTTCCACTACTCAAGATCAAGAGGTTTGTTGCCATTTGGAATCTGGAGCAGGGTAGCACAAAAACTACTATGTTTCATTTCATAAATTAGACATTACATAAATGCGATCATTTACAAATAAATGTACAAATATATACACAACAGGATAAAGAACAGACTGGCGCTAATTTGTTTAAAGCCCAGAATGTACATTCACATGGCCTATTAGTGATTGTGTCAGGTGATTGCACAAGGTGAAACTCCCCTTAGATTTTGTGTGAATTGGTGCTAAATGTAATATTTTTCAGCCTTCAGCCTGTCAGCTTCACTGACACATGTGTAAGAAATCATCAGCAGTGCCTGAGAACACACACAGCAATGTGGGCATATTAAATAAAGCAGTGGTATTTTCTCTATCATCCTTTTTTTTTCTCCTAAAATGCCTTCGGAGGAGAATGCCTCACATTATTACATCATAAGTGAAGGCTGTACTTTGTATGCAGCTGCCTGCAGTCACTGATGTTGAGCACGACTGAAGCCTTTAGATGCCTGTTGTACAGTAGTTATACCAGGGCTTGGTGTTCAGCCGCTGCAGTTGGATGGCTGTCAGGCTTCTTTCTTGGAACATTTGCAAACAGCTTGTTGGTATGATAGTGTTATTTAACAGCTTGACAAAAAACGCCTTTGGAGGAGAAACTAAAGGAAGATTTGACTAAACACACATTGTCTGGAGAGACAAAAACAATGCAAGTTTAGCGGGTTTTGGTTTGAACTAAAGAGCTTTTTTTGAAAGGAACATTGCATGAATCAAGCAAAGGAGCTGAAATACATTCATGAAAAAAATGAAATAAATACAACTACCAATTTGCCCTTATGTGTGTAATACATTATATCATAAAGTTGTTAGATTTTAGTACTTTAGCCTAACATAATGAAGATACACAATACCAAAAAATTTATTTTCATACATTTCCTTATATATTTATTTAGTTTCCTGATGGGGAGAAGAGATTTAATGAGCTGGTTAGGAGGATGTGATGAGTTACATGTATAAGAAGTTTCTGTGCGTGACATACTGTATAGATGCAGTCGGTCATGTTGAACATACTGTATACAACTAGACAAATCCAGTCATGCAGTTCTATAGTAGATGCTGTGCTGCCAATCACACTAAGCTGCCTTCTTTAATGTACACAGGCACAGGTTTTATGCCGGATGCCCTTCCTGGCGCAACCCTCCCATTTATCCGGGCTTGGGAGTATCATATACATACTGTATATATACTGTATATATTAAGGTTTTTTTCCCTTTAAAATTTTTATGTTTTAGCCTCTTTTTTTTGGTGTCAAATGAGCCAGGTAAAAATGAAATGAATCATGGAATGAATCACAGTGCAGAAACATGGAGCAGAAAAGAGATTTGAGCGATGTAAGGCCTAACCAAGGTCATTTTAAGCTTTTGTATTTTCACTGTTTAAATCTGACAGCAGTACAAGCTGCTGTTATTTTGAATGCAGCCCTCTTTAGTCACCAGTTGGCCTGATGGCGTTCATGGTCACACATTTGGTCACATCATGCCAGTGGTAGTACAATGCTTAGTGTTCAGGCACTGCAGTTTAGATTAGAAGGCTACTTGTTGAAACATTCACAATTCGTTATGATGAAATTGAGATTTACCAGTTAATTTTGTAGTATGACAACATGACAAAGATGTTTAGCTTCAGTCTTGTGAAGTATCGTCACATTGTGCATGATGTCTATTCATCATTTTTTTTCTGACCAGGTTTGTTGTGTTTGATGTTTCTTAACCCAATTCCACACTTCGTTATATTGCTTTATCCTGCGTACAGGATCTCAGGGGGCCTGGAGCCTATCCCAGCACACTTTGGGCACGACAGGGTGCCAATCCATCACACTCTTACTCAATATGGGCAATGTGGGAATGGCAATTAGCCTTTAGTCTTTGGGAGGAGTCATTTCAAATCCATTTAGTTATTTTCATTGTTTGATACAGTCCAATCGTTTGCTCTTTCTGGATTAATAACATTTTATTTAGAGGCAGTGAACTTTTTATGATACATAATGTGATATTTTTGTCATAACAATAAAAAAATTCTTCTATTGTATTTTTTGTCACAAACTGTATATCAATTATTTCTTTGACCATCGAGTATAAATAAATTACAAGCTGGTATTTTGTGTTTCAAGCTTATAGTTCACATACTGTAATATATCACATAGAGACCAAACAAAAAGAAAAAAAAACTGCACTACTTCATGAAAACACTGCAAACATTTACAGTCTAAACGATTAAAATATTGTTTAAATTGTATTGTTTCAATATATGTTAAAATATTTAAGCAGTGGTGTCATAACACAATTTCATACTTGATTTATAGGAACCTTTCTGTAAACTGTTGTATTTAATATCTAAATTCAATTCAATTCAATTCAATTTTATTTATATACTGTAGCGCTTTTAACAATTGTCATTATCGCAAAGCAGCTTTACACAATCAAAAGAATTATTTAAGTTTGTATGGTATGTGAATGTGTATGAATCAAAATGGTCAGATAGTCCCTGGTGAGCAAGCCGAGGGCGACAGTGGCAAGGAAAAACT